>JAECWM010000022.1:0-302149 GCA_018150695.1 Drosophila oshimai
CCCAGGATCCTCCACAGATAAATTTGTAGATCACAGAGGACGAGGTGGGGTCACTGGCCTGTGCCGGCCGGAAGGGTTGTTGTGCGTGTTCCCGCCGATAAGACTGGACCCTTGTCTGCAGAATATGACCAGACAAACAAGTGTTCAGTCCCCGGCGCTGGTTCCGACGGAAAACAGGAGTGCTTATTCGGAGATATAACCAGCCAAATAAGTCTTCTGGCTTTCCGCTGGTCCCGGGTGGTTCGAGTGCCGTCTAGAGAGCAGGTTGGTTTCGGCGGGAAACTGTACACTTATTTGCAGAATATGACCAGACAAATAAGTGGGCAGTCCTCGGCGCTGGTTCCGACGAAAAGCAGGGCACTTATTCGGAGATATGACCAGTCAAATAAGTACACTGCCATCCGCTGGCTCCGTGAGTACGCAAATTAATAGGCGGCTTGGGTGGGTAGTTTTCAGGTTTTCACTTTTATTCTTGTCTTTGGGTCTTTTGCCCGCACTGTAGGTTTTATCTCACTCGTTGGTTAACTTACGTCGGTAGCACCCGATCTTCCGGGTCGGCGGTGTCCTGGGCGGTGTCCTGGCGGTTTCCTGGCGATGTTCTGGCTGAGTGCCGAGGCTGTGCGACCGATACGTAAAAGCGTCCAAAACCGAAGAGACGCGTTCAGCCAAATTCCGGTCCGAGGCCGGCGTCCCCCGGCGATCTCGCCGGGTGCCGGAGCTGTCCAACCGATGCGTTCGGGCGTGGAAAACGGAAGAAGCTTTTCGCCGGATCCATGTGCCTCGTGCCAGATCGGTGGTGATGGCATTTTCGTAAAAATATTTATACCGATATTCTTAGAGGTAGTCTTAAGGATATTTAAGAATATTTATCTCATAGCCTTCCTGGCACCAAAAATACTAACTAGAAAACACTTAATACTAGATTTAACCTATCGATATACGCCTCCTGGGTTGCGAGTCTTTTGTTTATTAATCCTAATTAATGCCTCCGTGGCTGAGAATCTTCGATAATGCCTCCGTGGCTGGGTATCACTGCAGTATTACATATTTAAGTCTTGCCTCCGTGGCTGAGTAGGTTTATAGTATAAAAATGTGGGGGTCAATTGGTGACTCCTCACACCCCCCTTTCTTCCGGTGAAAGACGTTGCACCACCTTGATTGTCCGACTGGCCGTGACGATGACGTGAAATTCGTGGTTACCGCACCGCCGCAGGATTCGCACGTTCCGGCGGTCGATGGCCCTGACGAAGTCCACTAATGTTGACCGTAGCCATTGTTTACTTGCCAATCATCTGGTGCTGGGATCCCGTTCCCTCGGCAAGGAGTCCTTCGACTTCCGGATGTTTCCGGAGGGTCCTTAGCAGTTCGTCCTCCTCGGCCAGTCTCACGAAAAGATCGACGTCGAATGTGTCTCTAGGGTCTAGGGCGTCGGCCGGTGGCAACGGACTCGGGTGCTCGGCTGCTGACTCCGGACCTGGATTGTAGAGGGTCGGTGCAAAAGTGATGCCCATTTCTTCGACGAGAATTCTTCGTCCCGGTGTTACAGGTAGCGGGCTTGGTCGAGAACCTGGTGGCGTGTCGTCGGATATCGGTTGCTCGGGTGTCTTGTTTGGGGTCTGGCGTCTAAGTCCTGGCTGGCTCTGGTGGTCCTAGTGGGTCCTGAGGCTCCCTGTCTTCCCTCAGTCTAGGCTCGCCATCCGGTTCACCGTTGGAGTCCTCGGCGATGGACGAGTCAAGTAGCGAATCTGTCAATACGTAGGGCTCGCTCGCTGCCGTTGAGACCGTGGGGCTGGATGGGTGCTCTTCAAAACCTGCCCATACGGCGTTGGCCTCCGCTGACTTCCCTTGAGAAGATCGGGTGGAGCTCGATCGTGGATTGGGAGCCGGTTCGCCAGCGTCTGCCGCCAAGCGGTGTTGGTCACTCCCCGAGGACGCCGTTTCCGCTATGTAATGCGGTCGGCTAACACTGAGTCCACGCTGCTAGTGGTGACTGCGGCTGCGGGTGACCTGGTGTCATTGCTGAAGCGGTAGTCCCAAGAGCGGTGGTTCTTTCTCGTGTTCAGTGATGGCAGCTAAACTAGCCGTCGAGTTGCTGCTAGTAGCTGGGCCATCCTTTCGAAAATGATTTCGTTGTCGTGCAATTACGGCATCGGCTAGAGGGGTCAGCCCGTAGTTTGATGTCCCCTTGTGGGTGGGGTCCCCGTAGTCAAATTCAGGGGGCGAGGCTTCGCGTGGTGGCCAGGTCCTCGGTACTGCTGGTGCTGTCCCGGGGTTAGTTGCCGGTGTACTTACTCGGGTAGGCTCCGAAATCGGCCTATTTGACTCATTGGTCTTGCCGGATGGCCCGGGTGCTGGTGTCGATGTGGCTGCTTGCCCTGGCGATGATGTAGCTGCTGGAGCTCGTGACGATGATGTGGCTGCTGGAGCCCTTAGCGTTGATGTGGCTGCTGGAGCCCGTGGCGATGTCGTCGATGCGGTTTCGGTCGCCCGTGGCGATGATGTGGCTGCTGGAGCCCTTGGCGATGTCGTTGATGTAGCTTCGGTAGCCCGTGTCGTTGATGTAGTTGCTGGAGCTCGTGGCGATGTCGTTGATGTAACTTCGGTAGCCCGTGTCGTTGATGTAGCTGCTGGAGCTCGTGGCGATGTCGTTGATGTAACTTCGGTAGCCCGTGTCGTTGATGAAGCTGCTGGAGCTCGTGGCGATGTCGCTGATGTAGCTTCGGTAGCCCGTGTCGTTGATGTGGCTGCTGGAGCCCGTGGCGATTTTGTCGATGCGGCTTCGGTAGCCCGGGGCGTTGGCGTGGCTGCTGGAGCCCGTGGCGTTGGTGTGGCTGCTGGAGCCCTTTGGCGATGTCGTTGATGTGGCTGCTGGAGCCCGTGGCGTTGGTGTGGCTGCTGGAGCCCTTGGCGATGTCGTTGATGCGGCTGCTGGAGCCCGTTGCGATGTCGTTGATGCGGCTGCTGGAGCCCGTGGCGATGTCGTCGATGTGGCTTCGGTAGCCCGTGGCGATAATGTGGCTGCTGGAGCCCGTGGCGTTGGTGTGGCTGCTGGAGTTTATCGAAATCCCGTGTCCCCGACGAGAATACCCAAAATTCTGGCGTTGTAGTGATGCACTGCGTCGACCGCTCGGCGAAGCAGAATAGTTGGGCTGGTTGCCGGCGCTTAGGTACCTTTCCGGGCGGCTACGGGCACACGGCGTATTTATGGCCTTTGGGCTTTTAAATTTGACACGCCGGCTCGTCCTCCTTGTCTCCCTCCGGGGGCCTGTAAGGAACTTTCTAGGGCTGGGATAGACTCAGTCTGCCCAGGATCCTCCACAGATAAATTTGTAGATCACAGAGGACGAGGTGGGGTCACTGGCCTGTGCCAGCCGGGAAGGGTTGTTGCGCGTGTTCCCGCTGAAAAGACTGGACCCTTGTCTGCAGAATATGACCAGACAAACAAGTGTTCAGTCCCCGGCGCTGGTTCCGACGGAAAACAGGAGTGCTTATTCGGAGATGTAACCAGCCAAATAAGTCCTCTGGCTTTCCGCTGGTCCCGGGTGGTTCGAGTGCCGTCTAGAGAGCAGGTTGGTTTCGGCGGGAAACTGTACACTTATTTGCAGAATATAACCAGACAAATAAGTGGGCAGTCGCCGGCGCTGGTTCCGACGGAGAACAGGGCACTTATTTGGAGAAATGACCAGTCAAATAAGTACACTGTCAACCGCTGGCTCCGTGAGTACGCAAATTAATAGGCGGCTTGGGTGGGTAGTTTTCAGGTTTTCACTTTTATTCTTGTCTTTTGGGTCTTTTGCCCGCACTGTAGGTTTTATCTCACTCGTTGGTTAACTTACGTCGGTAGCACCCGATCTTGGTCCGGGCCGGTGTCCTGGCGGTGTCCTGGCGGTTTCCTGGCGATGTTCTGGCTGAGTGCCGAGGCTGTGCGACCGATACGTAAAAGCGTCCAAAACCGAAGAGACGCGTTCAGCCAAATTCCGGTCCGAGGCCGGCGTCCCCCCGGCGATCTCGCCGGGTGCCGGAGCTGTCCAACCGATGCGTTCGGGCGTGGAAAACGGAAGAAGCTTTTCGCCGGATCCACGTGCCTCGTGCCAGATCGGTGGTGATGGCATTTTCGTAAAAATATTTATACCGATATTCTTAGAGGTAGTCTTAAGGATATTTAAGAATATTTATCTCATAGCCTTCCTGGCACCAAAAATACTAACTAGAAAACACTTAATACTAGATTTAACCTATCGATATACGCCTCCTGGGTTGCGAGTCTTTTGTTTATTAATCCTAATTAATGCCTCCGTGGCTGAGAATCTTCGATAATGCCTCCGTGGCTGGGTATCACTGCAGTATTACATATTTAAGTCTTGCCTCCGTGGCTGAGTAGGTTTATAGTATAAAAATGTGGGGGGTCAATTCGGTGACTCCTCACACCCCCCCCTTTCTTCCGGTGAAAGACGTTGCACCACCTTGATTGTCCGACTGGCCGTGACGATGACGTGAAATTCGTGGTTACCGCACCGCCGCAGGATTCGCACGTTCCGGCGGTCGATGGCCCTGACGAAGTCCACTAATGTTGACCGTAGCCATTGTTTACTTGCCAATCATCTGGTGCTGGGATCCCCGTTTCCTCGGCAAGGAGTCCTTCGACTTCCGGATGTTTCCGGAGGGTCCTTAGCAGTTCGTCCTCCTCGGCCAGTCTCACGAAAAGATCGACGTCGAATGTGTCTCTAGGGTCTAGGGCGTCGGCCGGTGGCAACGGACTCGGGTGCTCGGCTGCTGACTCCGGACCTGGATTGTAGAGGGTCGGTGCAAAAGTGATGCCCATTTCTTCGACGAGAATTCTTCGTCCCGGTGTTACAGGTAGCGGGCTTGGTCGAGAACCTGGTGGCGTGTCGTCGGATATCGGTTGCTCGGGTGTCTTGTTTGGGGTCTGGCGTCTAAGTCCTGGCTGGCTCTGGTGGTCCTAGTGGGTCCTGAGGCTCCCTGTCTTCCCTCAGTCTAGGCTCGCCATCCGGTTCACCGTTGGAGTCCTCGGCGATGGACGAGTCGAGTAGCGAATCTGTCGATACGTAGGGCTCGCTCGCTGCCGTTGAGACCGTGGGGCTGGATGGGTGCTCTTCAAAACCTGCCCATACGGCGTTGGCCTCCGCTGACTTCCCTTGAGAAGATCGGGTGGAGCTCGATCGTGGATTGGGAGCCGGTTCGCCAGCGTCTGCCGCCAAGCGGTGTTGGTCACTCCCCGAGGACGCCGTTTCCGCTATGTAATGCGGTCGGCTAACACTGAGTCCACGCTGCTAGTGGTGACTGCGGCTGCGGGTGACCTGGTGTCATTGCTGAAGCGGTAGTCCCAAGAGCGGTGGTTCTTTCTCGTGTTCAGTGATGGCAGCTAAACTAGCCGTCGAGTTGCTGCTAGTAGCTGGGCCATCCTTTCGAAAATGATTTCGTTGTCGTGCAATTACGGCATCGGCTAGAGGGGTCAGCCCGTAGTTTGATGTCCCCTTGTGGGTGGGGTCCCCGTAGTCAAATTCAGGGGGCGAGGCTTCGCGTGGTGGCCAGGTCCTCGGTACTGCTGGTGCTGTCCCGGGGTTAGTTGCCGGTGTACTTACTCGGGTAGGCTCCGAAATCGGCCTATTTGACTCATTGGTCTTGCCGGATGGCCCGGGTGCTGGTGTCGATGTGGCTGCTGTGCCCGTGGCGATGAGTGGCTGCTGGAGCCCGTGGCGATGTCGTGGCTTCGGAGCCCGGTCGTGATGGGGTGGGCTTGGCGATGTCGTTGATGGGCTTCGGTGCCCGTGTCGTTGATGTAGTTGCTGGAGCTCGTGGCGATGTCGTTGATGTAACTTCGGTAGCCCGTGTCGTTGATGTAGTTGCTGGAGCTCGTGGCGATGTCGTTGATGTAACTTCGGTAGCCCGTGTCGTTGATGTAGCTGCTGGAGCTCGTGGCGATGTCGCTGATGTAGCTTCGGTAGCCCGTGTCGTTGATGTGGCTGCTGGAGCCCGTGGCGATGTCGTGATGTGGCTTCGGTAGCCCCGTGGGGCGTTGGCGTGTGGCTGCTGGAGCCCGTGGCGTTGGTGTGGCTGCTGGAGCCCTTGGCGATGTCGTTGATGTGGCTGCTGGAGCTGGGCCCGTGCGTTGGTGTTGCTGGAGCCCGTGGCGTTGGTGTGGCTGCTGGAGCCCTTGGCGATGTCGTTGATGCGGCTGCTGGAGCCCGTTGCGATGTCGTTGATGCGGCTGCTGGAGCCCGTGGCGATGTCGTCGATGTGGCTTCGGTAGCCCGTGGCGATAATGTGGCTGCTGGAGCCCGTGGCGTTGGTGTGGCTGCTGGAGCCCGTGGCGTTTATCGAAATCCCGTGTCCCCGACGAGAATTACCCAAAATTCTGGCGTTGTAGTGATGCACTGCGTCGACCGCTCGGCGAAGCAGAATAGTTGGGCTGGTTGCCGGCGCTTGGGGTACCCTTCCGGGCGGCTACGGGCACACGGCGTATTTATGGGTCTTTAGGCCGTAAATTTGGACACGCCGGCTCGTCCTCCTTGTCCCTGTTCGGGCGCCAATCTGTAAGGAACTTTCTAGGGCTGGGATAGACTCAGTCTGCCCAGGATCCTCCACAGATAAATTTGTAGATCACAGAGGACGAGGTGGGGTCACTGGCCTGTGCCGGCCGGGAAGGGTTGCTGCGCGTGTTCCCGCTGATAAGACTGGACCCTTGTCTGCAGAATATGACCAGACAAACAAGTGTTCAGTCCCCGGCGCTGGTTCCGACGGAAAACAGGAGTGCTTATTCGGAGATATAACCAGCCAAATCAGTCCTCTGGCTTTCCGCTGGTCCCGGGTGGTTCGAGTGCCGTCTAGAGAGCAGGTTGGTTTCGGCGGGAAACTGTACACTTATTTGCAGAATATAACCAGACAAATAAGTGGGCAGTCGCCGGCGCTGGTTCCGACGGAAAACAGGGCACTTATTTGGAGATATGACCAGTCAAATAAGTACACTGCCATCCGCTGGCTCCGTGAGTACGCAAATTAATAGGCGGCTTGGGTGGGTAGTTTTCAGGTTTTCACTTTTATTCTTGTCTTTTGGGTCTTTTGCCCGCACTGTAGGTTTTATCTCACTCGTTGGTTAACTTACGTCGGTAGCACCCGATCTTGGTCCGGGCCGGTGTCCTGGCGGTGTCCTGGCGGTGTCCTGGCGGTTTCCTGGCGATGTTCTGGCTGAGTGCCGAGGCTGTGCGACCGATACGTAAAAGCGTCCAAAACCGAAGAGACGCGTTCAGCCAAATTCCGGTCCGAGGCCGGCGTCCCCCCGGCGATCTCGCCGGGTGCCGGAGCTGTCCAACCGATGCGTTCGGGCGTGGAAAACGGAAGAAGCTTTTCGCCGGATCCACGTGCCTCGTGCCAGATCGGTGGTGATGGCATTTTCGTAAAAATATTTATACCGATATTCTTAGAGGTAGTCTTAAGGATATTTAAGAATATTTATCTCATAGCCTTCCTGGCACCAAAAATACTAACTAGAAAACACTTAATACTAGATTTAACCTATCGATATACGCCTCCTGGGTTGCGAGTCTTTTGTTTATTAATCCTAATTAATGCCTCCGTGGCTGAGAATCTTCGATAATGCCTCCGTGGCTGGGTATCACTGCAGTATTACATATTTAAGTCTTGCCTCCGTGGCTGAGTAGGTTTATAGTATAAAAATGTGGGGGTCAATTCGGTGACTCCTCACCCCCTTTTGGTGAAGCGTTGCACCACCTTGATTGTCCGACTGGCCGTGACGATGACGTGAAATTCGTGGTTACCGCACCGCCGCAGGATTCGCACGTTCCGGCGGTCGATGGCCCTGACGAAGTCCACTAATGTTGACCGTAGCCATTGTTTACTTGCCAATCATCTGGTGCTGGGATCCCCGTTTCCTCGGCAAGGAGTCCTTCGACTTCCGGATGTTTCCGGAGGGTCCTTAGCAGTTCGTCCTCCTCGGCCAGTCTCACGAAAAGATCGACGTCGAATGTGTCTCTAGGGTCTAGGGCGTCGGCCGGTGGCAACGGACTCGGGTGCTCGGCTGCTGACTCCGGACCTGGATTGTAGAGGGTCGGTGCAAAAGTGATGCCCATTTCTTCGACGAGAATTCTTCGTCCCGGTGTTACAGGTAGCGGGCTTGGTCGAGAACCTGGTGGCGTGTCGTCGGATATCGGTTGCTCGGGTGTCTTGTTTGGGGTCTGGCGTCTAAGTCCTGGCTGGCTCTGGTGGTCCTAGTGGGTCCTGAGGCTCCCTGTCTTCCCTCAGTCTAGGCTCGCCATCCGGTTCACCGTTGGAGTCCTCGGCGATGGACGAGTCGAGTAGCGAATCTGTCGATACGTAGGGCTCGCTCGCTGCCGTTGAGACCGTGGGGCTGGATGGGTGCTCTTCAAAACCTGCCCATACGGCGTTGGCCTCCGCTGACTTCCCTTGAGAAGATCGGGTGGAGCTCGATCGTGGATTGGGAGCCGGTTCGCCAGCGTCTGCCGCCAAGCGGTGTTGGTCACTCCCCGAGGACGCCGTTTCCGCTATGTAATGCGGTCGGCTAACACTGAGTCCACGCTGCTAGTGGTGACTGCGGCTGCGGGTGACCTGGTGTCATTGCTGAAGCGGTAGTCCCAAGAGCGGTGGTTCTTTCTCGTGTTCAGTGATGGCAGCTAAACTAGCCGTCGAGTTGCTGCTAGTAGCTGGGCCATCCTTTCGAAAATGATTTCGTTCTCGTGCAATTACGGCATCGGCTAGAGGGGTCAGCCCGTAGTTTGATGTCCCCTTGTGGGTGGGGTCCCCGTAGTCAAATTCAGGGGGCGAGGCTTCGCGTGGTGGCCAGGTCCTCGGTACTGCTGGTGCTGTCCCGGGGCTAGTTGCCGGTGTACTTACTCGGGTAGGCTCCGAAATCGGCCTATTTGACTCATTGGTCTTGCCGGATGGCCCGGGTGCTGGTGTCGATGTGGCTGCTTGCCCGTGTCGTTGATGTAGTTGCTGGAGCTCGTGGCGATGTCGTTGATGTAACTTCGGTAGCCCGTGTCGTTGATGTAGCTGCTGGAGCTCGTGGCGATGTCGTTGATGTAACTTCGGTAGCCCGTGTCGTTGATGAAGCTGCTGGAGCTCGTGGCGATGTCGCTGATGTAGCTTCGGTAGCCCGTGTCGTTGATGTGGCTGCTGGAGCCCGTGGCGATGTTGTCGATGCGGCTTCGGTAGCCCGGGGCGTTGGCGTGGCTGCTGGAGCCCGTGGCGTTGGTGTGGCTGCTGGAGCCCTTAGCGATGTCGTTGATGTGGCTGCTGGAGCCCGTGGCGTTGGTGTGGCTGCTGGAGCCCTTGGCGATGTCGTTGATGCGGCTGCTGGAGCCCGTTGCGATGTCGTTGATGCGGCTGCTGGAGCCCGTGGCGATGTCGTCGATGTGGCTTCGGTAGCCCGTGGCGATAATGTGGCTGCTGGAGCCCGTGGCGTTGGTGTGGCTGCTGGAGCCCGTGGCGTTTATCGAAATCCCGTGTCCCCGACGAGAATTACCCAAAATTCTGGCGTTGTAGTGATGCACTGCGTCGACCGCTCGGCGAAGCAGAATAGTTGGGCTGGTTGCCGGCGCTTGGGGTACCCTTCCGGGCGGCTACGGGCACACGGCGTATTTATGGGTCTTTAGGCCGTAAATTTGGACACGCCGGCTCGTCCTCCTTGTCCCTGTTCGGGCGCCAATCTGTAAGGAACTTTCTAGGGCTGGGATAGACTCAGTCTGCCCAGGATCCTCCACAGATAAATTTGTAGATCACAGAGGACGAGGTGGGGTCACTGGCCTGTGCCGGCCGGGAAGGGTTGCTGCGCGTGTTCCCGCTGATAAGACTGGACCCTTGTCTGCAGAATATGACCAGACAAACAAGTGTTCAGTCCCCGGCGCTGGTTCCGACGGAAAACAGGAGTGCTTATTCGGAGATATAACCAGCCAAATAAGTCTTCTGGCTTTCCGCTGGTCCCGGGTGGTTCGAGTGCCGTCTAGAGAGCAGGTTGGTTTCGGCGGGAAACTGTACACTTATTTGCAGAATATGACCAGACAAATAAGTGGGCAGTCCTCGGCGCTGGTTCCGACGAAAAGCAGGGCACTTATTCGGAGATATGACCAGTCAAATAAGTACACTGCCATCCGCTGGCTCCGTGAGTACGCAAATTAATAGGCGGCTTGGGTGGGTAGTTTTCAGGTTTTCACTTTTATTCTTGTCTTTTGGGTCTTTTGCCCGCACTGTAGGTTTTATCTCACTCGTTGGTTAACTTACGTCGGTAGCACCCGATCTTGGTCCGGGCCGGTGTCCTGGCGGTGTCCTGGCGGTTTCCTGGCGATGTTCTGGCTGAGTGCCGAGGCTGTGCGACCGATACGTAAAAGCGTCCAAAACCGAAGAGACGCGTTCAGCCAAATTCCGGTCCGAGGCCGGCGTCCCCCGGCGATCTCGCCGGGTGCCGGAGCTGTCCAACCGATGCGTTCGGGCGTGGAAAACGGAAGAAGCTTTTCGCCGGATCCACGTGCCTCGTGCCAGATCGGTGGTGATGGCATTTTCGTAAAAATATTTATACCGATATTCTTAGAGGTAGTCTTAAGGATATTTAAGAATATTTATCTCATAGCCTTCCTGGCACCAAAAATACTAACTAGAAAACACTTAATACTAGATTTAACCTATCGATATACGCCTCCTGGGTTGCGAGTCTTTTGTTTATTAATCCTAATTAATGCCTCCGTGGCTGAGAATCTTCGATAATGCCTCCGTGGCTGGGTATCACTGCAGTATTACATATTTAAGTCTTGCCTCCGTGGCTGAGTAGGTTTATAGTATAAAAATGTGGGGGGTCAATTCGGTGACTCCTCACACCACCTTGATTGTCCGACTGGCCGTGACGATGACGTGAAATTCGTGGTTACCGCACCGCCGCAGGATTCGCACGTTCCGGCGGTCGATGGCCCTGACGAAGTCCACTAATGTTGACCGTAGCCATTGTTTACTTGCCAATCATCTGGTGCTGGGATCCCCGTTTCCTCGGCAAGGAGTCCTTCGACTTCCGGATGTTTCCGGAGGGTCCTTAGCAGTTCGTCCTCCTCGGCCAGTCTCACGAAAAGATCGACGTCGAATGTGTCTCTAGGGTCTAGGGCGTCGGCCGGTGGCAACGGACTCGGGTGCTCGGCTGCTGACTCCGGACCTGGATTGTAGAGGGTCGGTGCAAAAGTGATGCCCATTTCTTCGACGAGAATTCTTCGTCCCGGTGTTACAGGTAGCGGGCTTGGTCGAGAACCTGGTGGCGTGTCGTCGGATATCGGTTGCTCGGGTGTCTTGTTTGGGGTCTGGCGTCTAAGTCCTGGCTGGCTCTGGTGGTCCTAGTGGGTCCTGAGGCTCCCTGTCTTCCCTCAGTCTAGGCTCGCCATCCGGTTCACCGTTGGAGTCCTCGGCGATGGACGAGTCGAGTAGCGAATCTGTCGATACGTAGGGCTCGCTCGCTGCCGTTGAGACCGTGGGGCTGGATGGGTGCTCTTCAAAACCTGCCCATACGGCGTTGGCCTCCGCTGGCTTCCCTTGAGAAGATCGGGTGGAGCTCGATCGTGGATTGGGAGCCGGTTCGCCAGCGTCTGCCGCCAAGCGGTGTTGGTCACTCCCCGAGGACGCCGTTTCCGCTATGTAATGCGGTCGGCTAACACTGAGTCCACGCTGCTAGTGGTGACTGCGGCTGCGGGTGACCTGGTGTCATTGCTGAAGCGGTAGTCCCAAGAGCGGTGGTTCTTTCTCGTGTTCAGTGATGGCAGCTAAACTAGCCGTCGAGTTGCTGCTAGTAGCTGGGCCATCCTTTCGAAAATGATTTCGTTCTCGTGCAATTACGGCATCGGCTAGAGGGGTCAGCCCGTAGTTTGATGTCCCCTTGTGGGTGGGGTCCCCGTAGTCAAATTCAGGGGGCGAGGCTTCGCGTGGTGGCCAGGTCCTCGGTACTGCTGGTGCTGTCCCGGGGCTAGTTGCCGGTGTACTTACTCGGGTAGGCTCCGAAATCGGCCTATTTGACTCATTGGTCTTGCCGGATGGCCCGGGTGCTGGTGTCGATGTGGCTGCTTGCCCGTGTCGTTGATGTAGTTGCTGGAGCTCGTGGCGATGTCGTTGATGTAACTTCGGTAGCCCGTGTCGTTGATGTAGCTGCTGGAGCTCGTGGCGATGTCGTTGATGTAACTTCGGTAGCCCGTGTCGTTGATGAAGCTGCTGGAGCTCGTGGCGATGTCGCTGATGTAGCTTCGGTAGCCCGTGTCGTTGATGTGGCTGCTGGAGCCCGTGGCGATTTTGTCGATGCGGCTTCGGTAGCCCGGGGCGTTGGCGTGGCTGCTGGAGCCCGTGGCGTTGGTGTGGCTGCTGGAGCCCTTGGCGATTTCGTTGATGTGGCTGCTGGAGCCCGTGGCGTTGGTGTGGCTGCTGGAGCCCTTGGCGATGTCGTTGATGCGGCTGCTGGAGCCCGTTGCGATGTCGTTGATGCGGCTGCTGGAGCCCGTGGCGATGTCGTCGATGTGGCTTCGGTAGCCCGTGGCGATAATGTGGCTGCTGGAGCCCGTGGCGTTGGTGTGGCTGCTGGAGCCCGTGGCGTTTATCGAAATCCCGTGTCCCCGACGAGAATTACCCAAAATTCTGGCGTTGTAGTGATGCACTGCGTCGACCGCTCGGCGAAGCAGAATAGTTGGGCTGGTTGCCGGCGCTGCCGGTGGGGTACCCTTCCGGGCGGCTACGGGCACACGGCGTATTTATGGGTCTTTAGGCCGTAAATTTGGACACGCCGGCTCGTCCTCCTTGTCCCTGCTCGGGCGCCAATCTGTGTAAGGAATTTTTTAGGGCTGGGATAGACTCAGTCTGCCCAGGATCCTCCACAGATAAATTTGTAGATCACAGAGGACGAGGTGGGGTCACTGGCCTGTGCCGGCCGGGAAGGGTTGCTGCGCGTGTTCCCGCTGATAAGACTGGACCCTTGTCTGCAGAATATGACCAGACAAACAAGTGTTCAGTCCCCGGCGCTGGTTCCGACGGAAAACAGGAGTGCTTATTCGGAGATATAACCAGCCAAATAAGTCTTCTGGCTTTCCGCTGGTCCCGGGTGGTTCGAGTGCCGTCTAGAGAGCAGGTTGGTTTCGGCGGGAAACTGTACACTTATTTGCAGAATATGACCAGACAAATAAGTGGGCAGTCCTCGGCGCTGGTTCCGACGAAAAGCAGGGCACTTATTCGGAGATATGACCAGTCAAATAAGTACACTGCCATCCGCTGGCTCCGTGAGTACGCAAATTAATAGGCGGCTTGGGTGGGTAGTTTTCAGGTTTTCACTTTTATTCTTGTCTTTTGGGTCTTTTGCCCGCACTGTAGGTTTTATCTCACTCGTTGGTTAACTTACGTCGGTAGCACCCGATCTTGGTCCGGCCGCCGGTGTCCTGGCGGTGTCCTGGCGGTTTCCTGGCGATGTTCTGGCTGAGTGCCGAGGCTGTGCGACCGATACGTAAAAGCGTCCAAAACCGAAGAGACGCGTTCAGCCAAATTCCGGTCCGAGGCCGGCGTTTCCGGCGATCTCGCCGGGTGCCGGAGCTGTCCAACCGATGCGTTCGGGCGTGGAAAACGGAAGAAGCTTTTCGCCGGATCCACGTGCCTCGTGCCAGATCGGTGGTGATGGCATTTTCGTAAAAATATTTATACCGATATTCTTAGAGGTAGTCTTAAGGATATTTAAGAATATTTATCTCATAGCCTTCCTGGCACCAAAAATACTAACTAGAAAACACTTAATACTAGATTTAACCTATCGATATACGCCTCCTGGGTTGCGAGTCTTTTGTTTATTAATCCTAATTAATGCCTCCGTGGCTGAGAATCTTCGATAATGCCTCCGTGGCTGGGTATCACTGCAGTATTACATATTTAAGTCTTGCCTCCGTGGCTGAGTAGGTTTATAGTATAAAAATGTGGGGGGTCAATTCGGTGACTCCTCACACCCCCCCCTTTCTTCCGGTGAAGGACGTAGCAACACCTCGATCGTCCGACTGGCCGTGACGATGACGTGAAATTCGTGGTTACCGCACCGCCGCAGGATTCGCACGTTCCGGCGGTCGATGGCCCTGACGAAGTCCACTAATGTTGACCGTAGCCATTGTTTACTTGCCAATCTTCTGGTGCTGGGATCCCCGTTTCCTCGGCAAGGAGTCCTTCGACTTCCGGATGTTTCCGGAGGGTCCTTAGCAGTTCGTCCTCCTCGGCCAGTCTCACGAAAAGATCGACGTCGAATGTGTCTCTAGGGTCTAGGGCGTCGGCCGGTGGCAACGGACTCGGGTGCTCGGCTGCTGACTCCGGACCTGGATTGTAGAGGGTCGGTGCAAAAGTGATGCCCATTTCTTCGACGAGAATTCTTCGTCCCGGTGTTACAGGTAGCGGGCTTGGTCGAGAACCTGGTGGCGTGTCGTCGGATATCGGTTGCTCGGGTGTCTTGTTTGGGGTCTGGCGTCTAAGTCCTGGCTGGCTCTGGTGGTCCTAGTGGGTCCTGAGGCTCCCTGTCTTCCCTCAGTCTAGGCTCGCCATCCGGTTCACCGTTGGAGTCCTCGGCGATGGACGAGTCGAGTAGCGAATCTGTCGATACGTAGGGCTCGCTCGCTGCCGTTGAGACCGTGGGGCTGGATGGGTGCTCTTCAAAACCTGCCCATACGGCGTTGGCCTCCGCTGACTTCCCTTGAGAAGATCGGGTGGAGCTCGATCGTGGATTGGGAGCCGGTTCGCCAGCGTCTGCCGCCAAGCGGTGTTGGTCACTCCCCGAGGACGCCGTTTCCGCTATGTAATGCGGTCGGCTAACACTGAGTCCACGCTGCTGGTGGTGACTGCGGCTGCGGGTGTGTCATTGCTGAAGCGGTAGTCCCAAGAGCGGTGGTTCTTTCTCGTGTTCAGTGATGGCAGCTAAACTAGCCGTCGAGTTGCTGCTAGTAGCTGGGCCATCCTTTCGAAAATGATTTCGTTCTCGTGCAATTACGGCATCGGCTAGAGGGGTCAGCCCGTAGTTTGATGTCCCCTTGTGGGTGGGGTCCCCGTAGTCAAATTCAGGGGGCGAGGCTTCGCGTGGTGGCCAGGTCCTCGGTACTGCTGGTGCTGTCCCGGGGTTAGTTGCCGGTGTACTTACTCGGGTAGGCTCCGAAATCGGCCTATTTGACTCATTGGTCTTGCCGGATGGCCCGGGTGCTGGTGTCGATGTGGCTGCTTGCCCTTGGCGATGATGTAGCTGCTGGAGCTCGTGACGATGATGTGGCTGCTGGAGCCCTTAGCGTTGATGTGGCTGCTGGAGCCCGTGGCGATGTCGTCGATGCGGTTTCGGTCGCCCGTGGCGATGATGTGGCTGCTGGAGCCCTTGGCGATGTCGTTGATGTAGCTTCGGTAGCCCGTGTCGTTGATGTAGTTGCTGGAGCTCGTGGCGATGTCGTTGATGTAACTTCGGTAGCCCGTGTCGTTGATGTAGCTGCTGGAGCTCGTGGCGATGTCGTTGATGTAACTTCGGTAGCCCGTGTCGTTGATGAAGCTGCTGGAGCTCGTGGCGATGTCGCTGATGTAGCTTCGGTAGCCCGTGTCGTTGATGTGGCTGCTGGAGCCCGTGGCGATGTTGTCGATGCGGCTTCGGTAGCCCGTGGCGTTGATGTGGCTGCTGGAGCCCGTGGCGTTGGTGTGGCTGCTGGAGCCCTTGGCGATGTCGTTGATGTGGCTGCTGGAGCCCGTGGCGTTGGTGTGGCTGCTGGAGCCCTTGGCGATGTCGTTGATGCGGCTGCTGGAGCCCGTTGCGATGTCGTTGATGCGGCTGCTGGAGCCCGTGGCGATGTCGTCGATGTGGCTTCGGTAGCCCGTGGCGATAATGTGGCTGCTGGAGCCCGTGGCGTTGGTGTGGCTGCTGGAGCCCGTGGCGTTTATCGAAATCCCGTGTCCCCGACGAGAATTACCCAAAATTCTGGCGTTGTAGTGATGCACTGCGTCGACCGCTCGGCGAAGCAGAATAGTTGGGCTGGTTGCCGGCGCTTGGGGTACCCTTCCGGGCGGCTACGGGCACACGGCGTATTTATGGGTCTTTAGGCCGTAAATTTGGACACGCCGGCTCGTCCTCCTTGTCCCTGCTCGGGCGCCAATCTGTAAGGAACTTTCTAGGGCTGGGATAGACTCAGTCTGCCCAGGATCCTCCACAGATAAATTTGTAGATCACAGAGGACGAGGTGGGGTCACTGGCCTGTGCCGGCCGGGAAGGGTTGCTGCGCGTGTTCCCGCTGATAAGACTGGACCCTTGTCTGCAGAATATGACCAGACAAACAAGTGTTCAGTCCCCGGCGCTGGTTCCGACGGAAAACAGGAGTGCTTATTCGGAGATATAACCAGCCAAATAAGTCTTCTGGCTTTCCGCTGGTCCCGGGTGGTTCGAGTGCCGTCTAGAGAGCAGGTTGGTTTCGGCGGGAAACTGTACACTTATTTGCAGAATATGACCAGACAAATAAGTGGGCAGTCGCCGGCGCTGGTTCCGACGGAAAACAGGGCACTTATTTGGAGATATGACCAGTCAAATAAGTACACTGTCATCCGCTGGCTCAGGGAGTACGCAAATTAATAGGCGGCTTGGGTGGGTAGTTTTCAGGTTTTCACTTTTATTCTTGTCTTTTGGGTCTTTTACCCGCACTGTAGGTTTTATCTCACTCGTTGATCTTGGTCCGGGCCGGTGTCCTGGCTTTGTCTTGGCGGTGTCGTGGCGGTGTCCTGGCGATGTTTTGGCTGAGTGCCGAGGCTGTGCGACCGATGCGTAAGAGCGTCCAAAACCTAAGAGCCGCGTTCCGCCAGATCCCGGTTCGAGGCCGGCGTCCCGCCGGCGATCTCGCCGGGTGTGTGAGCTGTCCAACCGATGCGTTCGGGCGTGGAAAACGGAAGAAGCTTTTCGCCGGATCCACGTGCCTCGTGCCAGATCGGTGGTGATGGCATTTTCGTAAAAATATTTATACCGATATTCTTAGAGGTAGTCTTAAGGATATTTAAGAATATTTATCTCATAGCCTTCCTGGCACCAAAAATACTAACTAGAAAACACTTAATACTAGATTTAACCTATCGATATACGCCTCCTGGGTTGCGAGTCTTTTGTTTATTAATCCTAATTAATGCCTCCGTGGCTGAGAATCTTCGATAATGCCTCCGTGGCTGGGTATCACTGCAGTATTACATATTTAAGTCTTGCCTCCGTGGCTGAGTAGGTTTATAGTATAAAAATGTGGGGGGTCAATTCGGTGACTCCTCACAAGATTCGAAAACTTATTGTAAGTCTCACGGAGTCCACCGGCGTTGACCGGTTCCATTTTCCCCATATTTAAGCTGAAATAAAGAGAAAAGTAAAATATATTGTAACGACCCTGTTTCGGGTTGCACGGGATATCTCGTCGTGTCCGGGGTTCGTGACAGAAATTTCTATCTTCGTTCCCTCTCTACTATATTTCCGAATCCCCCGCCCAGACAGAAAACGCTAATAGGATTAAAGTGCGTAAATTATGTTTATTTGTATTCTCTTTGGAAGCTCCTGCGTGGATTCCGTTGCTCGTGTGGTCTTCGGATGGCTGTGCTGGATTCTCTGTGGAGTCCGTGATCTTCGTGGTTCAGAAGAAGAAAAGGTGGCGCTGTTGTTGATGTAGTGCTAACGAACTGATTTTTGTGCGTTCCGCTCGCGACAGAGTTGTGCGGCTAGCTCAGTATTTTGTAGGTTCGTCCCACCAAATTTATATAACGTGACCGCCCTTGACCAAATGTAAACACATATAACTTCGGGTATATTACTTCACTTTTATTCTTCGTATTTCACAATTTAATATTTGATTCCGTTGGTCCGCCTGTTGCGCGGTGTTCCTCCTCGTTGCCGTACTTGGGTCGCTCCTGCGGCGACACCTTCGACACTCTGCCGGGTAGACGGCTCAGGGATGCTGCTGGTGCGTGTCCTGGTGCACGTCCGGCGATTGCCCGGTTAACGCCTGGTTAGACGCCTGGTTAACGCCCGGTTAACGCCTGGTTAGATTCTCGGTTTCGTACGCCAAGATCAAACGCCAGGTTAAACGCCAGGTTAAACGCCAGGTTAACGCCAGGTTACACGCCAGGATACTCGCCGGATCACACACTTCACTTTCCTTGTCAACACTCGCACTCCCTAACCGTTTGCTGATCATTGATCCGGGATCCTTCGCCGGTATCCTTGATCGTAGTCCTTGCACGCTCGTGTCCTTCGCCGACCGACTCGCGTACCCGCACTCGCTTTGACTCTCGCACTTGACTGTCCTGCTTGCAGCGCGCCTCCGCCTTATATAGGCATTCTGTGTCCCGTTAGCCTCGCTGGGTCCAATGTCCACTGCGGTCACGCCACGGGGTCCAAAGTCCACTGCGGTCACGCCACGGGGTCCAAAGTCCGCCGACATCACGCCACCGGGTCCAAGGTCCATCGAAGTCCCGTTATTTCACGGTGTCTCCTCTTCACCGTGTCCGTGGCTGTTGCTAGGCGCCCTACAACGGTACACCTCCTTCGTTGTTGCCAAGCGCATCTCCTACGCTGCCTCTTGTGAGGATTTCCAACTCCTCACATCTCCCCCTTTCTTCGGAAACGAACAAAACGCGTTCCCATCCTGCCCGTCTGACTTCTCTGTTTGAATTCCCGCCAAACTTGAATTCCATCAGTTCCCGCCAGACTTCTGTTTCGCCAGTGTTGGGCACTCCTCTGGCCATCTGGCAACTCTCTCGCAATTATCTGTTCGAATAATCGCGGTATGTGATAGTTGGCCAGTGCTGTCACTTGGTGTAGTGTGCCCCTTTCACGTACACGATCGATAACCCTATCGATCCTCCTCACTATCGCTTCCTCTGGGAGGCGGCCTATCGTGACCGTCTCATACCTAAATTTTCTTCAACATGGCGGCGCCGGCAAAATCTGCTTTCCATGGTAAGTTTTCTTGTCTTCTTTCTGGCCCATACCCTACCAATTTGTCTTTGTTTCTTGCAGCTCATGCCCCTCCCCTCTAGCCACAACATCTACACTCATGATGCGCCCCTAGGCTGCATTTGTGTTCCTCCGTGCGCGTCGTCGGCCCGCGTGCCCTGCAGCGGTCGTTTCCCCGCGCCCCTCTCTTCATGCCTCGCGTTCGGTCCGCCATCACTGTCGATCCGCGCTCTCGCTGCGGTCATCGACCCTGTGCCCTTGAAACTAGTGCCAAGTTCAAGTTGCCATTTTCATTTTTTTGTTTGTGTTTTATTTGTGTATTTGCGCCATTATGCGCGTGAGTGTGTGTGTACGTGTGTGTACGTGTGTCGCCCACGCGGCTACTCCTCGCGGCGGACCCACACCCTGCCGTCAACCGCCCGGACGCGGTATTTCCGGCATGCGGCATACACCACCTTGGACCACCTCCCTCGCCGCGGTCTCCGTGCCATGATTGCCACCTCCTTCGGCCAGTCGGCTGGGGCAACATCCACCCACCTGCTGCCCTCGGGCAGAGAGAGCTGACGCTGCAGCGCTGGCCTCTCGAGCGTCTCCCTGGCCTCGGGACAGGACACCTGCCTGCTGACCTTTGGGGCTGGCCACTCCCACGGCCCCTTCTCCAGCTCCTCGTCGACCTCCGCGTCACTCTCCGCGTTCCGTTTGGCGGCCTCCGCGACCTCTAGCCATCCGCCGGTTGGTGTAACCTCGCCGTCCGTCGCTCGCCATCTCCACGTGACCGTTTGTTGATGCCACCGCTGGCCCTCGACCACGACCTGTCGCCTGTCGATCTGTATCTCGTCCGCCGGTCGTCCTTCAGGTCGTGGCGGGATCGGAGTGGATGTGCGCGGCGGTGGTATGCGTGACGGTGACGGCGGTAGTGATGGTGGCGGCGGCGGTGGGGGGTGCTTGGCGGTGGTCCACGGGGCAGTGGCGGCGTGAGTGGTGGCGTGTGTTCCTGCGGCGGTGGCGTAGGATCGGTGGTCACCCACGGCGCGGGTGCCCACAGCTGCTCCTCCTCGGCTTTGGCTGCCGCCAGCCGCTGCTGCCACTTCGCGCGCGCCTCGTGCTCCCGCATTAGCCTCCGCACCTGCTCTCTGCGTCCGGCCTCCATCCTGGCCGCGTCCTCTGGGCCCGTAGTAAAACTGCCGAATTTGATTCGGCCGTCTGGCTGTGCGACCCGTCCCAGCTTCCACTGCCATCGGTCCGCTTCCTCGCGTTCGTTCTCCTTGTCCACCTCGTCCTCCGACAAGCGCGGCGTGGTCGTCCTCCGCCCGTCCACCGACGACTCGGAGTCCGACGACTCGGAGTCCGATGACTCGGAGTCCGACGACAGGGACTGTACGTCGCCCGACTCATCTCCGCCTATCCACTCCTCCTCGGATAGCTCGACGTCGGTGATCTCCTCCGTCGACTCGTAATCTGTGTCCGCGGGTGGTGGGGATGGTGACACCAGCGGGGACGCCAGCAGCTGAAGGGCAGGTTCTGTGTCCCTGCGCCCTCGTCTCGCTACCGGTTGATGCTGGCGCACCACCTCCTCCACCGCGCGGACCTGACTTGCTGTTGCCTGGTTGACCATCTTGTTTGAAAAGACCGACTGCTTCGCGGCTAGTCTTCGACGAAGCCTCGGTTTGCTCGTGTCCTTTTCCTCCCGTATTCGTTGGGTCCGAATACTGGTAACGGGATCTACGATATCCATATCGTCTTCTCCCTTAGTTTTTTGCTTTTTGCTTTTACGGTAATGTTTTTAACCGATTTAGTATTTTTTTTAATAATAATTTATTTATTATTTTTTTGAAATTTAATTAATAAATTAAACCGCATGATAATTATTAACTACAATATTAATAATAATAATTTTTTTTATTAAATTATTAACTACAGTAATTAATTTAATAATAATAATTTATTTATTTTTTTTTTTTTTAAAAAAATTTTTTTTAAAAAAAATTTTTTTTTTTAAATTTTCTTTTCTTTTTTTTTTTGAATTTTTTTTCCTTTTAAAATTTTTTTGATTTACTTTTTTTTTTTTTTTCTGCTAGCCTTTCCTTAATTAGCCTCACTCTCAGATGGCTTCTGGGCTTTCAGCTCGCTAATATGCGTGGTCTTCTCCTTGTGCGTACCTTTGTGCCTCAATTTGCATATTACCGGTGATTTGAACCCGATTATCGCATATGGGCCATCATATCTGGGTGCCAATTTCGCCGCGAAACCTTCTACCGCTTTCGACAGGTGGTGTTCCTTCGCCCAAACCGTGTCACCTATTCTCGGCTTCCATGGCCTTCTGCGCAGGTTGTAATACCGTGCCTGATCCTGTCCTGCCTTTTCCATGTTCCGTCTGACCAGCTCAAATATCTCCTTCAGCTTTTCTGCATTTTCCGCCGGTGATTGTGTCTGCCTTCCTGTCCCGATCGTTTGTTCGTCGTACAGTGCACTTGGCAGTCGTGGTTCTCTTCCTTGTGTGACGAACGCTGGCGAATAACCTGTTGACTCGGTTACGCTTGTATTTACTGCTAGCTGAATTTCGGGCCACTTCTCGTCCCACGTTCTTTGATCCGCGCCCGCAAATTGCGCGATCATTGTTTTCACTGTTCTGTTAGCCCTTTCCGTGGGATTTTCCTGGGCTGTATACGGGGCAGTGAATTGTTGCCGCACACCCAATCCCTCCAGGAACTTCTTAAACGACCTGCTCGTGAATTGAGCCCCGTTGTCGGTTATCAGCACCTTAGGCACCCCGTACCTTGCAATTATTCGCTCTCGAATGCCTTTTTGCAAAGTATCCGTCGTCGCCTTTCGCATCGGTACTATCTCGGTCCATTTCGAGAATCTGTCGATCAGCACCAACAGCATTGCATTACCATGCTTTGACCGGGGCAGTGGTCCCACAAAGTCCGCGCATACCGTGGCCCATGGCTCCTCGGGAATTTGCGTGAGCATTTTCCCTGCTGCCTGCAATTGGCTCGGCTTGAATTTCAGGCAGCTTTCGCAGTTTTGCACGTATTTCCTTACGTCTCGGTGCATTCCTGGCCAATAATACCTTGCCGCCATCCTCGCGATTGTCTTCCGGCTACCTGCATGTCCTGCCGTTGGCGAATCGTGGTTCTCGGCCATGATTCGCGGTCTCAGGCCGGATGGTACACACAATTTCCACGATGTAACGTCTTCGCTGCCCGCTCTGTGTGGAATGTGTCGGTACAGCTTGTCTGCCTCCATGATATAATCCGGGAATTTTTGCGGATTCTTGGACACTTTTTCCCTCATCTCCTCTGTCCATTTACATGCCCTCTCCTCGGGTCTTTGGGGGTCTCCACTGTCTTGTACTCTCCTGCATGTTGCGGGTAAGGGCTGCCTGAACAGGGCGTCTGCCACGACATTCAGCTGGCCCTTCCTGTACGCTACTTCGAAATCATATTGTTGTAGCTCCAACGCCCACCTCGCAATTCTTCCGGACGGACTCTCAATGCTATTCAACCATTTCAGGGCCATGTGGTCCGTTATCACCTTAAAATGGTAGCCTTCCAGGTAAGGTCTTAGTTTTCTTATGGCCCATACTATTGCTAAACACTCTTTTTCCGTTGCAGAGTAATTCTTTTCGGCTCTATTGAGAGTCCTGCTGGAGTATGATATTACCCTCTCGCCTTTTTCTGAATGCTGCGTGAGGATAGCACCGAGGCCATAATCGCTGGCGTCCGTCTGCAGGATAAATGTCTTGGAGAAATCCGGGCACGCCAAGATCGGGTCTGCCACTAATTTTACTTTGACGGCCTCAAAGGCCTGCTGGTGTGTCTCGTTCCATTCCCACTTTGTTTTCTTCCGCAGCAGCTCGTTCAGAGGTTGGACCAGCGTGGCGAAGTCTGGCACGAAACGCCTGTACCAGGAAGCGACTCCTAGGTACTGCCGAAGCTCCTTTACATTTGCTGGCGGTTTAAGTTCGGCTATCGCCGATACCTTCTCTGGATCTGTCCCGATGCCCTGGTCTGTGATGCGGTGTCCCAAGTATTGCAATTCCCTTCGAAAGAACTGGCATTTATCTACGTTTAATTTCAGATTTGCCGCCCTGAGTCTCCTGAACACCTCCTTCAAGTTCATCATGTGCTCCTCCAGCGTTCTCCCGATAACTATTATATCGTCCTGGTAAGCGAAGGCATGCGGCATCATCTCGGGGCCTATGACTCGATCAAGCGCTCTTTGGAATGTGGCTGAGGCTGAATGTAGCCCAAACGGCATTACTTTCCATTGAAACAGGCCCTTTCCTGGCACTGTGAACGCCGTGTACTGTCTGCTGTCTGCTTCCAATGGGATCTGCCAATACCCGTCCTTTAAGTCCAGGCTACTTATGTACTTTGCCTCCTTCAACTGATCTAGTATGTAGTTAATCATTGGCATCGGGTATGCATCCTTCACGGATTTGGCGTTTATTTGCCTGAAGTCCACACATAGCCTCCATTTGCCCGTCTTCTTCTTCACCATGACGATTGGTGAGCTGTACGGGCTGTTGGATGGTTCTATGCAGCCCTTTTGAAGGAGTTCGTCCACTTTTCCGTTGATCTCATCTTGCATCCTTGGGTTCTTGGGGTAGTAACGTTGTTTAATTGGGCGATCGTCGCTCATTTTTATGACGTGAACTGCCACGTTTGATGTTCCTTGCACCCCTTCCATGCAACCCAACTCGGTTTTCAGGAACTCCTCTATGTCCTTTTCCTCGAATGTGTGCTTGACCACCGCCACAGACAGCTTTTCTTCTAGCCATCCGTCGTGTCTGTCCCTTTCTGGGATCACCACTGTGTGTCCCGCGCACTTAAATTCGGCTCCGGCCCTTGTAAGGAAGTTCCAGCCTAACACCAGTGAGTCGATCACCCCTGGTAGGATCAGCAGGCTTATGGGAAACTGTCTGTTGCCAAATCTGATCTCTATTTCGAGCTGTGCGTGTATACCGCTGCTCCTGCCGTCTGCCAACCTAACTTGCCGTTTTGTCCTCGTAACTCTTCCGCTGTCAGCCAGTCTGTCCGCCAGCTCTTTGCTTATAAAGCTCGCTGTGGCTCCAGTGTCGATTATGGCCTTGTGTGTGCGCCCTCCGATCACTACCTCTGCGGACAACTGCTGCTCTTCCTCGATGAACTTGCCGGTTAGTTTGGAGAGACAGCACCTTGCGACCCCTGCTCGCCTCTCTGCGGCTGGGATCGCTGGCCAGATCCAGCAAAACATGATCCGCTGGTTTCGGCACCCCATTGCCCAATGTCCATGTCCGCCGCAGCGGTGGCACGCATGTTCTGGATCGACGACGTGTGTCTGCTCCTGTTGTACTCCGGGTGGTTGGGTTCTCTGGGCCGCGTTAGGTGGTTTCCATGGTTGGTTGGTTGGCTGTCTCCACTGCGTCGCATTTGGGCTTGCCCATTGGGTAGGGCGTGGTGGAACCTGCTCGCTGGACTCCTCACACCTCCTGCATGTGGCATTTCCTGGTTTCCGGCTGAACTTGTTCTCCTCGACGAATTCCTCCCTTTCCTTTTCGAGTTCTTCGTACTCGTCTGCCAAAATCATTAGCGTGTCTAGATCTTCAATTTGGTACGTTCTTAGCGCGATTTTAAGGTCGGGCGTACAATTTTCCCTGATCCTGTTCAGCGCTTTTGCTTCTGAGTACCCGAGGGGCCTCATTAGGGTCTGCATGTCTATCATGTAGTCCTTGAAGGGTTCTCGGAATCCTTGTTTCCTTTGTTTTACCTGGTCCGCAAGTTTTCCAAAGTACCCCTTGGATAGGAAGAACATTTGAAAGCTGTGGATGAACTCTGCCCACGTCTTCCATAATCGGTTATTCGATATGAACCATTTTAACGCTTTTCCTTGTAGGAGTTCTGGCATGGCCCGGGGAATCATATTTATGTCCAACCCGTACGTATTGGCGGACCATTCTACTTGCTCTAGGAACTCCAATGGTTTCTCCGTACCGTCGAACTTGAACGACCATTCCCTTACTTGCTTTGCCACCTTTGCGTAGTCGGGTGGGCTGGTTGCTGGTGGCGGCGTATGGGCTGCTGGTTTCGAATGTCCTGCGCGCCTTTCCTTGCTCGTGCTTCTCCGTCTTTCTTCTTCTTGCATGCTCTTGAAGTCTAGGCTTAATATCATTTCTTGTGCATTGGCGTCGTTGACTTTGAGGGCTGGTGTTGTTTTCACTGCGTATTTTGTCTCCAGTTCTGCCAGCTTCTGGGCTAGTTCTGGGTCATCCATTGCCCGGTCTACTAGCTCCAACAACGTTCTCCTCGAGCTGTCTACATTGCCGTCTAACCTTATGGCCAGTTTGCGAGCCACCTCCTCAAAGTCCTCCTTTTTGAGGTTATAGATCCATCTTTTCCCCATTTTGATTATTGTGTTAATTGATCAGGACAATCACGTTTGGGCGCCAGATGTAACGAACTGATTTTTGTGCGTTCCGCTCGCGACAGAGTTGTGCGGCTAGCTCAGTATTTTGTAGGTTCGTCCCACCAAATTTATATAACGTGACCGCCCTTGACCAAATGTAAACACATATAACTTCGGGTATATTACTTCACTTTTATTCTTCGTATTTCACAATTTAATATTTGATTCCGTTGGTCCGCCTGTTGCGCGGTGTTCCTCCTCGTTGCCGTACTTGGGTCGCTCCTGCGGCGACACCTTCGACACTCTGCCGGGTAGACGGCTCAGGGACACTGCTGGTGCGTGTCCTGGTGCACGTCCGGCGATTGCCCGGTTAACGCCTGGTTAGACGCCTGGTTAACGCCCGGTTAACGCCTGGTTAGATTCTCGGTTTCGTACGCCAAGATCAAACGCCAGGTTAAACGCCAGGTTAAACGCCAGGTTAACGCCAGGTTACACGCCAGGATACTCGCCGGATCACACACTTCACTTTCCTTGTCAACACTCGCACTCCCTAACCGTTTGCTGATCATTGATCCGGGATCCTTCGCCGGTATCCTTGATCGTAGTCCTTGCACGCTCGTGTCCTTCGCCGACTGACTCGCGTACCCGCACTCGCTTTGACTCTCGCACTTGACTGTCCTGCTTGCAGCGCGCCTCCGCCTTATATAGGCATTCTGTGTCCCGTTAGCCTCGCTGGGTCCAATGTCCACTGCGGTCACGCCACGGGGTCCAAAGTCCACTGCGGTCACGCCACGGGGTCCAAAGTCCGCCGACATCACGCCACCGGGTCCAAGGTCCATCGAAGTCCCGTTATTTCACGGTGTCTCCTCTTCACCGTGTCCGTGGCTGTTGCTAGGCGCCCTACAACGGTACACCTCCTTCGTTGTTGCCAAGCGCATCTCCTACGCTGCCTCTTGTGAGGATTTCCAACTCCTCACAGTAATCGATGGCGATGTTAGTGATCGCGCTCTGTCTCTGTTGTCTTGGTTCGGTAAAGGTGACGCCGTTGGTCGTGCTGTGATACCCTGTAATCTGTCCCTAAATCTCGTCGATGTATGTTATCGCGCTCTGTCTCTGTTGTTTTGGTAAGGTAAAGGTGACGCCGTTGGTCATGCTGTAATACCCTGTAATCGATGTTAGTAATCGCGTTTTGTCTTTGTTGTCTTGGTTAGGTCAAGGTGACGCTGTTGGTCATGCTGTGATACCCTGTACTCGATGTTAGTAATCGCGCTCTGTCTCTGTTGTCTTGGTTAGGTCAGGGTGACGCCGTTGGTCATGCTGTGATACCCTGTGTTACTTAATTACTACCGGTTGTGTGTACCGATCATGCTTGGATGCGTCATGCTATTGGTTAGCCAAGCGGGTCGAATAGACTCCACTCGGGTACTCTACGGTTATTGGAGTCGACTGAATGAGCCGAGCCCTGCTACAGGTAGTCAGAGGAGATCGAATAGACCCGGCTCTGGTACCCTCTAATATGGTTATTGGGTTCGAATGAATAAGCCAAGCCCTGCTACAGGTAGTCAGAGGAGATCGAATAGACCCGGCTCTGGTACCCTCTACTATGGTAGTTAGAGTCGACTGAATAAGCCAAGCTCTGTTATGCTACTTCTATCTAAGATCAAGGCTACATTGGAGTCACTTACCACTGGTCCGGTCGGTTCGGCTGCTCGGCAACAAGTGACCGGACCACTGGATCTGACCGCCTTTTATATCCATGGGTCTCAATGCTCGATACTCGATAATAATCGTACCATTCTTATCGATATGGCCCATTGTTGATTTTTGTCTATCGGCTCTTGCCGATAGTTAGGGATGAGTCTTTTCCCAGGGCTGCTTGCTGTAGGACTGGAGAGTGAGGCGCGCTATTTGAATTGCGCGCCCTGTTTATTTAAATCAAAATTCTCGCACTTCGTGTGCCTTACTTATATAAGGATAATAGTATAATAACAAATTAATAATATGGCTTCAGTTTGCCTTACCTAACAATATAATAACAAATTAATAATATGACTTCATTGTACCTTACAAGCTACTCCTATGAAGTCTATGATTATTTATGTGATTAATTCTAAGTGGCTATTGATATTGATATGTTTGCGACGCGGGGCGTCGCACTCCCCCCTCGTTTCCTAGGAGGAGCATCTACTTGTTTTATTTTAATCTCCCCTGTGCGGCTTATCTGCACTTGGTAGCTTTTTCCGTTCAGTTGTCGACGGAAGGTCCTCCTCTTCTGTTTATTTCGTCCTGTTGCTTTTCCTTCCATGAAACTGTTTCGGCTTTGCTCTGCGATCGTTTTAATCTCTTCTGGGATCGAGGTGCTGTTCCAGTCCTGTGTGTCGGTGAGATCAATGACCCATGCCTCTTCCGTGGCAATGATTAGGACGTTCTCCTGGTTTTCTGTTGCCGGTTCGGTTGTTGCTTGTTGTTGTCCTGGATCTTCGTCCCAGTTTTCTTCCGGTTCCCAGGTCTGAGCGTTGTCGTCGTCGTCCAGGCGCGTAGGTTTTCTCCATGGGATTTGTTCTACCTGTCTGTCTATCAGCATGCTTCTTTTTGTCTGGCTTTCGTGTGCTTTGCTGGTTGTAGTTCCCGCTAGGTCTTCCGCTGGCTTGCTCCGCTTTGCCTGGTTGTTTGTTGTCTTGGGTGTTTTTTGTCGTTTCGTCGCACCGTGCGTCAGGGGTGTCTGGTTCGCCTCCGGGGCGTTTGTTGTAGTGTGCCTCGTCGGATTTGTTGTGGAGCACGCTGCTGGTGGTGGGCTTCGAACCGGGGTTGTTATGTTGTGCGCTTGTCATCTCCGTGGTGTCGGTTGGTGATGCCCTGCTTCTGCATCCGGTTGAGGCATGTGTTTCTCGCTGCTTGAGCTTGCTTCCTTTGCGCGTTGTGGGATTTGCTTCGCCACCGGTGTTGTGCATATGCTCAGCCGTGGTCGTGGTTTCGATGTAACTGTCGTTCTCAGCAAGATGGGCCTTCGCTGTTTGGCTTTCAAATCTTCCATCCTTGCCTTGAACTGCAGTTTTGTGCGTTCGAACTTCTCCATTGCGTCTTTGTTCCTTTGTTCACCCGCTCACACACACTGTAGGGAGTTATGATAAGAAGTCATATTAGTTGGTGACTGATTTTGGGTTAGTACCTACACCACCTTCCCGTTAGTCTTGGTAACTTGGTTTTAGATGGTTAACGTATGCTTTCTGTGTTTTACTTGACTGTACGTGTTTTACCGTTACTATTACCGGAGATATGAAACCTGTAACCGTGAATGGTCCGTCAAATTTCGGTGATAGCTTTGCCGTAAACTTGTCGCATGCCTTTGATAATGGATGTTGTCGTACCCAGACTGTTTCTCCCTTTCTTGGTTTCCAGTTTCGTTTCTGAAGGTTGTATGCGTGTGCCTGGTCTTGAGTTGCCTTTTCCATATTCTGCCTTGCCAGTTCGCATGTTTCCTGGATTCTTGTCCATCTTTCCTCGTTGGTCTCGTTTTTTACTGCTGATCCCTCGGTTACCTCGTTGAACAGACTCCCAGGCAGTCTGAGTTCCCTTCCATATAGTAAGTATGCTGGACTGTAGCCTGTAGACTCTGATCGGCTGCTATTGAATGCCAATGCCAGTTCCGGTAGCGCGTCATCCCATCGTGAGTGTCTTTTTCCTGTGAACTGTGCGATCATTGTCTTGATCGTGCGGTTTGCCCTTTCGGAGGGGTTTTCTTTGTTGTAAATTGTTGTTTTATTCCCCATTTGCCCATTTGTGTTTTCACTTTGTGCCCTGTGAACTGTACCCCATTGTCCGAAATCAATATCTTTGGTGCTCCGGCTCGTGCTAGGATTTTCTCTTTGAAGGCTTTTAGTACTGTGTCTGCTGTTGCTTTCCGTACTGCGGAAAGTTCTACCCATTTGGAGAACTTGTCTATAAACACCAGTAACATGGTATTTCCGTGGCTTGACCTTGGCAATGGTCCTACGAAGTCCACACAGATTGTTTCCCAGGGTGCATCCGCCAGTTTTGTGAGCATCTTTCCTGTGGCTTGCCTTTGAGCTACTTTGTATTGTTGGCATGTTTTGCATGCTCCGATGAATTTCTTGATTTCCCTGTGCATCCCCGGCCAGTAGTACTGTGTTGCTATTCTATTCAACTTCCATGGTTGAATGTCTTCGTCGGCTGCCCATGAAGGTAGATGTCTGTACAATTTGCCTCCTTCGATGGTGTAGTCTGGCCATGCTTCCGGCGATTTCTGTACTGCCAGTATCTTTTCCCGGATCCATGGGTCTTCCTCGGGTGTGGCGCCGTGTGCCTCTTCGCTGTGTAGTCTCGATAATGCATCTGCTACTACATTCAATTTTCCCTTTCTGTATCGAACTTCAAATGAATATGGCTGTAGTGCTAAAGCCCATCTTGCGACTCGTCCTGAGGGTGATTCAATAGAATTTAGCCACTTCAGTGCAAGGTAGTCCGTTACTACGACGAAGTTGTATCCTTCGAGATACATTCTCATTTTGTGGATGCCCCAGTGAATCGCTAGACATTCCTTTTCTGTAGCCGAGTAGTTGCGTTCTTCTTTGTGTAGTTTTCGGCTTGCGTATGAAATGACGTGTTCTCCTTCCTCGCCCTCTTGGGTTAAGACTGCCCCCAGTCCGAAGTCACTGGCATCTGTCTGTAGTATGAATGTTTTCGAGAAGTCCGGGCACGTTAGTACCGGCGCCTGCGTCAGAGCTTCTTAAAGAGAGTTCACTGCATTCTCGTGTTCTGTAGTCCATGTGAACTTTGTTCCTCTTTTTATTAGCTCATATAGTGGCTTAGCCGTCTCCGTGAAGCCGGGAACGAATCGTCTATACCATGATGCTACTCCGAGAAAGCTGTGGACTTGTTTTGTTGTCGTTGGGCTTGGCATGTCTTTGATGGCCGCTACTTTTTCGGGGTCGGTGTGTATTCCCTGTGCGCTGACCACGTGCCCTAGGTACTTTAACTTATCCTTGAAGAAGTGGCATTTTTCCTGGTTTATCCGCAAGTTTGCTCGACGTAGCCTGGTAAATACCTCTCTAAGTTTTTCTAGGTGTTCCCGTTTTGTTCTTCCTATGACTACGATGTCATCTAGGTAGGCGAACGCGAATGGTTCCATTTCTGGTCCTATTACCGAGTCCAATGCTCGTTGGAATGTTGCGGGTGCTATGTGTAATCCAAATGGCATTACTTTCCATTGGAATAAACCTCGTCCTGGGACCGTAAATGCCGTACATTGTTTGCTTTGTTCGTCCATCGGGATTTGCCAGTATCCACTCTTGAGGTCGAGAGTACTGATGTATTTGGCCTCTCGTAGCTGGTTAAGTATGTGGTCCATCCGTGGCACTGGATACGCGTCTCTTTCGGAGTGTGCATCGAGTTGTCTGTAGTCTATGCATAGTCTCCACTGGTTGTTCTTTTTCCGCACCAGTACTACTGGTGAGCTGTATGCCGAGTGTGATGGTTCTATCAGGTCCTGGTCTAGTAGTTCTTTGACCTGCTCGTGTATTATTTTTTGCATAGCTGGGTTTCTCGGGAAGTATCTTTGCTTCAGTGGTCGGTCGTCTTTCATGTATATCCGATGTCTTGCTATGTGACTTGTTCCCTTAATCTGATCCATAGCTGCTAGCTCTTTTCCACGAATGCTTTCACTTCCTCGTCTGTGGGTTCATCTGTACTTAATGTGCCCAACTTTGCTCGCTTATTTTGTGTGTGATTCTGTGTGCTTGCGTAGATCCGTGTGCTCAGGCCACCGCATTGTATCGTTGTGTCGCTTTGTGATAAGAAGTCTACCCCCAGCAATATGTCTCCGATAACTTCTTCTAGTATTATAAGTTTTATTGAAGTTTTTTTGTTCCCTAGTTCAATCTCTAATTCTATGGCTTCGGTGGCTGTTATGTTTGTTCCATCTGCCAGTCTAATGACTTCCTCCTCTGTTGTTGTTGTTGTTCCAAGTTAATTGAGTTTGTTTGCCAATGCTTGACTTATGAAGCTTCTGGTGGCTCCTGTGTCGATTGCTCCTTCTATCTCTTCTCCATGCACTCTTGCTCGGGCAATTATCCGACGTCCGTCGCATCTTAAGCTTGTCGGTGGAGTGGGTTGTTTGTTTGGGCCCCTGGGTATTCCACCTGATCCCTGGGGCCTCTTCCGTTCCCCTCTATTCTTCGGCAGCAATGTATTGTGCGGATATTGTCTTGGCCACATATCCAGCAGAATAACCTGGGGGGGTTTGTACAGAATCGAGCTGTGTGGTTTATGCCTTTGCATCGGGTGCAGCGGTTATTAGCAATTGCTCCAGCAAACTGTTGGTAGTTTATTCCTCTTCTTGTTTGGTCCCATTCTTCCTGAGCTGGGTACCTCGGCTGGAGGTTTTCAAACTCTTCCGTTAGTTTGAAATATTCTCCTATGGTCTTTATTTCATTGCGTTTTGCGTAGTGTTTAAACTCTATGCTGCTGTTTCTGTATGTCCATTCTAGTTTTTGCTCTTCGTTGAGTGTTGTGAATCGCCTTTTCTCCCCTTTGTTGGTGCCGGTGTGTGATTTGCTCTATGGCCCTCTCTTGGTAGTCTGCTGGGACATAGTATTGTTCGAACTCGGTTTTGAATGTTCTCCAGTCTGGCATCTGTGTAAGGTTTGTATGCCACCAATCTAATGCGTTCCCTTTCAGAAGGAATACCATCGCTCCCGCTACGTGATCTAGTTCCATTCCGTAGGCCGCTGCCAATTCTTCCGCTCGGCTAATGAATTCCCATGCGTTTCCTGTGCCATCGAAGCTCAGACCCCATCCTCGGGCTATATTGATTGCTGTGGCTCGTGTGGCCAGATCGTTTTGTGTTGTTCTTTGTGTCTTCTCTTCGGCTGTGTCTGTTTTTAGTCCTACGCCAATGATTTTCCGTGGTGATTTAGATCTTTGGGTAACTCCTCGCTTTGTTTTTTGGTTTCCATTTGTTGTTGGCGGAATTCTTGTATTGCTTGTTTCTCGTCTTGCCCTGTGTCTGTTATCCTAAATTCCGGTGCCGGTAATGGTTGCCTGGCGTGTTTCTGTGATAGTGCCTTTAATTGTTCATGCCTATCCTTAGTGTGTTCTCCGTTTTTAATAAATTCCGATAGTTGTCGTCGTAGACCTTCCGCTGTGAGTTCTGGCTCCATTCCGAAGTCTTTCACATATGTTTCTAACATAGTCTTGCTGACGTGGGCTACCCATCCTCGGGTTAGTTTTTCTTGGTCTGCCATTGTTCACTTTCCTTGTTTTTTCTGTTTTGGTGGGGTTTTGGAAGAGGTGGCCCTTTCTAATCTGCTCGGGCGCCACTGTAACGACCTTGTTTCGGGTTGCACGGGATATCTCGTCGTGTCCGGGGTTCGTGACAGAAATTTCTATCTTCGGGCCCTCTCTACTATATTTCCGAATCGCCCGCCCAGACAGAAAACGCTAATAGGATTAAAGTGAGTAAATTATGTTTATTTGTATTCTCTTTGGAAGCTCCTGCGTGGATTCCGTTGCTCGTGTGGTCTTCGGATGGCTGTGCTGGATTCTCTGTGGAGTCCGTGATCTTCGTGGTTCAGAAGAAGAAAAGGTGGCGCTGTTGTTGATGTAGTGCTACCCTGTAATCGATGGCGATGTTAGTGATCGCGCTCTGTCTCTGTTGTCTTGGTTCGGTAAAGGTGACGCCGTTGGTCATGCTGTGATACCCTGTAATCTGTCCCTAAATCTCGTCGATGTATGTTATCGCGCTCTGTCTCTGTTGTTTTGGTAAGGTAAAGGTGACGCCGTTGGTCATGCTGTAATACCCTGTAATCGATGTTAGTAATCGCGTTTTGTCTGTGTTGTCTTGGTTAGGTCAGGGTGACGCCGTTGGTCATGCTGTGATACCCTGTAATCTGTCCCTAAATCTCGTCGATGTTTGTTATCGCGCTCTGTCTCTGTTGTTTTGGTAAGGTTAAGGTGACGCCGTTGGTCATGCTGTAATACCCTGTAATCGATGTTAGTAATCGCGTTTTGTCTTTGTTGTCTTGGTTAGGTCAAGGTGACGCTGTTGGTCATGCTGTGATACCCTGTACTCGATGTTAGTAATCGCGCTCTGTCTCTGTTGTCTTAGTTAGGCCAGGGTGACGCCGTTGGTCATGCTGTGATACCCTGTGTTACTTAATTACTACCGGTTGTGTGTACCGATCATGCTTGGATGCGTCATGCTATTGGTTAGCCAAGCGGGTCGAATAGACTCCACTCGGGTACTCTACGGTTATTGGAGTCGACTGAATGAGCCGAGCCCTGCTACAGGTAGTCAGAGGAGATCGAATAGACCCGGCTCTGGTACCCTCTAATATGGTTATTGGGTTCGACTGAATAAGCCGAGCCCTGCTACAGGTAGTCAGAGGAGATCGAATAGACCCGGCTCTGGTACCTTCTAATATGGTTATTGGGTTCGACTGAATAAGCCAAGCCCTGCTACAGGTAGTCAGAGGAGATCGAATAGACCCGGCTTTGGTACCCTCTAATATGGTTATTGGGTTCGACTGAATAAGCCAAGCCCTGCTACAGGTAGTCAGAGGAGATCGAATAGACCCGGCTCTGGTACCCTCTACTATGGTAGTTAGAGTCGACTGAATAAGCCAAGCTCTGTTATGCTACTTCTATCTAAGATCAAGGCTACATTGGAGTCACTTACCACTGGTCCGGTCGGTTCGGCTGCTCGGCAACAAGTGACCGGACCACTGGATCTGACCGCCTTTTATATCCGTGGGTCTCAATGCTCGATACTCGATAATAATCGTACCATTCTTATCGATACGGCCCATTGTTGATTTTTGTCTATCGGCTCTTGCCGATAGTTAGGGATGAGTCTTTTCCCAGGGCTGCTTGCTGTAGGACTGGAGAGTGAGGCGCGCTATTTGAATTGCGCGCCCTGTTTATTTAAATCAAAATTCTCGCACTTCGTGTGCCTAGAATACAAAGGATAATAGTAATAGTAATAACAAATTAATAATATGGCTTCAGTTTGCCTTACCTAACAATATAATAACAAATTAATAATATGACTTCATTGTACCTTACAAGCTACTCCTATTAAGTCTATGATTATTTATGTGATTAATTCTAAGTGGCTATTGATATTGATATGTTTGGGACGCGGGGCGTCGCAATATTAGGAAAAGTTAGGAAGGAGTTGAATTGTTTTGTATTGTTTATCTATGTTTGGCATTATTTATTTATATATTCTTCGTTATTTATTCCTTATTATTTTTTTTTATTGTGCTCCGTTACTTATTTCATATATTTGGTTATATATTTGTCTTATTTATTTGTTTGTATTTATTTATGTGGAATTTCGGATAATTGTTATTTTAGAATTTTTAAGGGCATTGAAGTAAATAACATTGCCGAAAAAGTAGTAGGGTTTTAGGGGTTTTCCGACGGGGATTTATGGAACACACCGATGTAGATGGTGCTGCCGATGTAGAAGGGGCCGCGGGAGTAGATGGTGCTGCCGAGGTAGGAGGTGCTGGGGCAGCCACGATGTTTATGACAGGAGGACTGCCAAGGACTCCGATACAGCGGTTTCATGAGATGGTAGGTTGCAGACAAAATCATCCATGTTCCTTACAGCAAATGAGATTCGATGTGGAGCGAGATTTTGAGGACCTTAGAAACATGTCAGATCGGTTGCTCAACCTGGAGGAAGATAATGCCGTGGGGATACCCCCTGACACGGAAGTGAAGACGGCAGCCAAGGTGGCAATATTTCATTCGGCTCAGATGAACTGCATGGCACAGGAAGCGGGAATCAGCCAGTCGATCCGGGAGGAGATCCGCAGCGGATTCAGTGATATGGTGAAAATGATAAACGAGGCTTTCAGCAAACCCAGGGAGCGACTACAAAGGGAAAGAGGAATGCAAGTAGCAGCAGCCTTGCGGGGGCAGAGGAATTCCGCGGAATCCCAGGACAGAGAGTGGAGCACCAGCAGCGGCCAGAGTCGAGGGGCATCGCAGCGGGAGGCATTCGAGCGCCGGGTCAGCAAACCCAGGGAGCGACTACAAAGAGAAAGAGGAATGCAAGCAGCAGCAGCCTTGCGGGGGCAGAGGAATACCGCGCAGTCCCAGGACAGAGAGAGCAGCCCACCCAAGAGATTCTTCAGAGTTGGAATTAATCCGAAGAAATTATGATGGCGCACAGCAACAGCGCGGGCGTCAACTTAAATGAAGATTAAATTGTGCACCTAAATCCAAAAGAAGGTTGATCTGCGATTATTAGTTCTGCCACACCAAGCTTTTAAAGTTGAACTCTCGAACTAAATTTTCTGCTAGTAGGCACATACAAATTTTAGTTTTATACTTTTTTAAAACCATTTTTCTTTAATAAAAGGTATAAAAGGTAAAAATCATAGTTTTCTTTTATTTGTTGGACATAAAGTATGAAAGACCGTCTAGTACCTTATTAAAACTTCAAGTCATAGTAATATGATATTGCACATTTGTGCGCCTTACGAGAAAATCGTGTTTTAGATGACGAAGAAATGTTTAACATGTTTTTTCTATGTGTATCTCTAGTTAAAAATGCTAATCAGCTGTTTCAAATAAGCTGTGTTTTTTTCTTTTGCAGCAAGTGCTTGTGGTTTCTATTTCCAAACAATTTTGAATACTCATATGTAGTGCGCTTAGGTTAGGAGAAAAATACATCTTTTCGCTCTGTACTTTCAAAGTGAACGGCCGTGTTTTTTTCTGCGCTCCGATTTTTATTTGTTTGTCGTGTAAACCCAACGGTGGGAATATAGAAAAACATATAAATATATTATATATATATATTCTATTCTGTGCATAACAATAAATTAATCAATTTAAACTTTTAGTTTCTCTTGTGTTTTTGTTGTTGCGTTCTATTTTGTCTTTCTTTTGTGCTTTATCCGTCCCACGCAGGGCCAATCGTTGTTGTTGTTTTTGCATGCACATCAACTGCATTGACTGCGCTCTCTCGCTCTTTATCTCGCTCTCAACACGAAACTTCTAATCGTGTACTTATCTGTGCTCTTGCAGTTATTTTAGCTGCTCGCTCAAAAGTTTCGATTTCATTTCATTTGGTACAGTGGTCCGATTAGTCAAAATTATGGACACATTTTTTGTCTGTGTTGATAAAAAATGCCAGAAGGCAATCAGGGCTGACCAGCCTAAAATGACTTGTTGGCTATGTAAAAAAATGGTGCACACCAAGTGCGCTGGTTTTACTGGCCGAACAAGTGATGACCTAAGTAAGGGTAAAAATTTGCAGTTCTGTTGTGACGCCTGTCTCGAGGTTGCGAACGAGATGAAATTGTTCATGCGCCAAACTAAAGGCGGCTTGAAGGGGCTGATCAGCTGTTTTGCCGGAGCTAGAGATAGTTTTCGCAAGGCAGATGATCTGCTCCAAGCTCTGGACACTCAATTTAATAGTATAAAATTATTAGAGGAGTCCCCAAAGCGTAAAAAAGCCGCTGGTGGTAGGCCAAAGGGGAACACCCCGCAGCCACCGTCAGGTGACCAGCAGAGCACTCCCGTGGATCAGCAGCCGAACTCAGCAACCGCTCAAATGTTGCTAAGATCGGTAGCAAAAAAAGATTCGGAACCCGATCAATCCACAGCGGAGTGTATGCAAAAAGGCGATCCTGAAAATTCCGATTTATCCGTAGTATCCAACCACCAAACCTAGTTAACACACCGCCACAAGAAAATATTGAGTCCGGACTATCGGGCATAGGTGGTTCTGCAGACGCACAATCTGCATCACCTAAAGCTCTTTCGGTGGTTCCACCAAAGAAACAAATATTTGTTTCTCGGCTTTCCCCTGATCAAACATCTTCTGATGTACTGTCTTATATACAAAACAAAACAAAAGCCGAAAACGCTAAGGTGGAAAAATGCAACTTCTCTTATGCTAGGGATATTTCATCTTTCAAGATCACTGTCCCACCCGAGTACTTTGCTACCATAAGCTCTGCCAAATTTTGGCCGGACAATTTGGTGGTAAAGGAGTTCGAAGCTAAGAAAAAAAAGAAAGGGCCCACGGGAATAAGACTTCCCAGTCGTGGCCAGACCATTGTGCCATCTTCCTCTTCTACTTCTTCTTCAAAAAACTAACTAAAAACCTCCTTCTTTCCTATAAAAATGCAAGAGGCTTGCGTAGCAAGCTAACTAAATTGTATTCTGATAGCTTTTCATTTGCATCCCATGTTATTGTGTTTACAGAAACCTGGTTAAAGCCGGAGATTCTTAGCTCCGAAGTTTTTCCCGGTAAGTACACAATATATAGGCTTGACTGTCCTTCTAAACGGGGAGGTGGAGTTTTAATTGCCGTGGACTCCAACCTCACGTCGGAAGAGGTATGTGTTGAGGAATCTAATAATATTGAATTTATTTGTACAAAGCTGACCCTTCCGGGAAAGTTTATATATATCACTTGCTCCTATGTTCCGCCGTCTTCTGAACTCCAAGAATACTTAAATCATCTTTCTGTAATACAGTCCGTTTCAAATAGGCTGTCCGATAGGGATCAGTTATTAGTTCTAGGTGATTTCAACATACCTGGAGCTACGTGGTCCACAGATGAAAAATCAAATGTCTTACTACCTATTGCACAACATGACTTTATTGACGGCTTGCTTGACATATCTTTGAGTCAAGTAAACCATGTTCGAAACTCACTAGGCCGCTTACTGGATTTGTGCTTTGTCTCGAATCCTGAAGCCGGGGTACCACCACTTACGCAACCTGAAGATCCATATCATCCTACTTTCGATGTGACAGTCGACACGGGTATCGTGATAGAAGAAAAATCAGAAAAGTCAACTAAACGAATACATTGTTTTCGTAAGGCAGACTTTTCTAGGCTTAATAACTTTATATCTGGCTTCAATTGGTCCGATCTCTACTCATGCAATAACATGGCTGATGCCATAAATATTTTCTATACTGCAATTAAATCATTTTTTAATTCTTGTGTTCCGATGTACTATCCGTCAATCTCCAGTAAACCACCTTGGTTTAGTAAAGAGTTGTCACACCTAAGAAATGTTAAGTCCAGACTTTACAGGAAATATAAAGACTCCGGTTCTCAATCTGTTTTTTCAAAATATCTAAGTGCTCGGTCAAAATTTACCGTGCTTAACGCGCAGTGCTATAAAAATTATTTAAATCGTTGTAAGGTCCAGTTCTCGCAGGACCCGAAACAGTTTTATAACTTTATTAACACCAAGCGTAAATCTACTTCTTATCCTTCCTCGCTATATTTTGAAAACATGACGGCAACCACAGATCAGGCAATAGCCGATCTTTATGCCCAATTTTTTCAAACAACTTATACTACTTCCGCACATCCAATAGAGCCTTAGACTTACACCATGTCCACGTCGAACCTTATATTCAGTCCTACTTTAAACGAAAGCTCTTTATTTTTGGATCTTCAACGTGTTAAGCCAGTTTACTCTCCAGGTCCCGACGGAATTCCTGGCTGCGTGCTTAGGAATTGCGCGGAAGCCTTATGCAAACCCCTTCTCAAATTGTTCACCCTATCTTTAGAAACCTCCCAATTTCCCCTTATTTGGAAGGAGTCATTTGATATTGGATGTCATTAACAAATTGGATGCCAGCAATTATAGAGGTATCTCTAAGTTGTCGGCTATCCCCAAACTTTTCGAAAATGTCATTACTCCCCATTTGCAGCACCTTTGTAGGTCAGTAATATCTCCGTGTCAACACGGATTTATGAAAAGAAGATCAACAACTACTTACCTTTTGGAGCTCACCTCATTCGTGATAAAGGGCTTTAAAAGTAGCTTTCAAACAGATTAACAGTCAGATTACACTGACTTTAGTAAAGCATTTGACTCTGTTAATCACTCACTTTTAGTTCGGAAACTTGACTTGTTAGGGTTTCCACATGATCTTCTTAGATGGATTTTAAGTTATCTGAATGGCAGGACACAAAGAGTCCTTTTTAAAAATTCTCTTTCTGGTCTTCTCCGAGTTACCTCCGGCGTCCCACAAGGAAGTCACCTTGGTCCGCTTCTTTTTACTTTATTTATTAACGACCTTCCATTAATTATAAATCATTCTCGCGTTCTTATGTACGCAGATGATGTTAAGTGTGATGTTATCACATTTCGTCCATGGTTAATAAAGCCAGGGGAGTGCTTGGTTTGGTCGATGCTCGAAGGAATTTGACGATCCCTACGTCACTAAGACCTTATTTACTTCGCTAGTCCGTCCGATTCTAGAGTATGGGTCTCCCGTCTGGAGTCCTCAATACGGAGTACATATAGATCGCATTGAATCTGTACAGAAAAACTTTTTAATTTTTGCTTTACGGTGCCTCAACTGGGATGCAAACCTTAACTTACCTTCTTATTCAAGCAGATTACTTTTAATTAATTTACCCTCCCTAGCTAACCGTAGAACGATGCTTGGTACTATTTTTATTTATAATCTTATTCGTGGTGATATTGACAGCGCCGACTTGGTAGGTCGGCTTAGCTTTTCTGTGCCAAGTAGATTAACTAGAAATTATATACCCTTAATATTAAACCATTGTAGAAATAACTATGACTTGCATGAGCCTTTCAGAGTATTATGTTCTGACTATAATAGACTTTATCCTTTAATCTCAAATTCTGACTCTCTGCCACGTTTAAGCCTAAAAGTAGGCAACCAAAATGGCATGACCTCAAATGCATGTAGAAAAGAATAACACAATAGTAGAATTAATTTACCTTATTATAAGCAGCAAGAGCACAACGCTTACTTGGATTTGGACTGACATTAAATAAAGTAATTATTGGGGAAAACCGTAGGTCCGATAATCAAAATAAATATATATTTAAGGAATTTTATTTTTAGCCCTGGTATTTGGTTTTTTTTTTTTGGTAGGGTTATGTGGGATGTAAAGAGAAGATATAGAGTCTTACTCGATATTAAAAGGATTAGAACTGTCAAGGAAATGTGATTTTAGCTTCCGGGGATCCTGCCATATTCTGCCCTCATTTTTTTCCGATCCGACCCTCAACTGATCCAGACGTGTGTTTGCGTATGTTTCTGCAACTATAAAAAGTCAGCCTTTACCCTAAACCACCTTATTAGTTGTACTTAAATCAAGTGGAACATCGGAAAATAAATAAATACATTTAAATACTGGTGCCAGTTCCGACACGGGTAATTATTTCTAAGCGCAGGCCCAGCTAAGTGCTAATGTTTGGCTCTTTTTCAATAGAGTGGCACCTAGTATCCAGCTATTAATTCGTCTATCGCACAATTTATATAACCGGGAAAATTCCTTCAGTGCAACGACGATATATCTCTGCCGCAGCTTCCGAGAATCCAACTATAACTTCGCCAACCTATCGCGTTAAAGCTTAGTGGAGGTCTCTTGTCCAGCAGCCGGAAGAACCTTAGGCTTAAATTTGTAAAACGCAGCCAGGTTGACCACCGTGGAAGCACATGCCTACCTAACACGTGTAACGGAACTGCATTTTCTTTCCTGGGGATTAGCTCCGGCTAGCTCCGGTTCTCAGGGCTGAGTACCCCCTATCCCGCAGTCCGCACACAAACATCGATAAAAACCGACGTGTCACTCTGACCATCAGGCCATCTCTAATAAAAATCAAAACAAACAAAAGGTAAACAAATCTTGGATTTGGACAATTTGGACAACTATGACGGAACTTGTGGCATTAGATGGACTTGCCACTGCGCACCCACCCAACCTAAAGTGCCCCAAGTAATTCTCGGGAGGCACCACCCATTTTCAAATGGCCGGAGCCACTGCAAGGCGGTTCAGGGCCCGTTCATCTCCCCCAAGGGTATTTCTCTACTCAAGCATTTTCAACTGTTCTTAATCAACATTATAACTTTCGTTACAGTTCCTAGACCATAAATTGACTGCCGCGGCGCTGTTTTCATATATATAGTGTGCTAAAAACCATATAAAATCATTGAAAAAAAAGAAACAAAGTGACTTTATTTATGATTTGTTAATGTGCCAAATACGTTTTTAGAGCTGTAGTGATGTCCTAGAAAAGTGAAATTTGTGATTTGTTGAATTAGTGACACAGTGTCAATCTACGTGTGTGGTCATAATACAAAAAGGTTAAAACAAACGACTTCTTGTAGGAACACAATCAACCAAAATTTTTTGACACGCCGAGAACTTTATGACATCATAAAACGATCAGAGGGTGAATCGTTCGAGGAAAAGTTTTTGCACTTTGAAATATAGATTTGCGATCGTTCTCATTAGAACCACAGATCCAAAACAAAAATCGTTCAGGCCGCTGCAACCCGAAAACCCAATAAACTTTAAGCCACAAAATTTCGGGAAACGATTTTTGTATAAAAACTTGCGTGCGCTCACCTATAAATGCGCATATCTCGAAAACGAGTCGGCGTTACACAATTTATTTTGATTTTATGTTGTCTGGGAAGAATCAAAGTTCACTAAAAATACAAAAAAACTTTGTAGACTGCCCTAAAACACTGAAAAAATTTACTTTTTCAAAGAATTGTAGTAGAAAAAAATTGTTTTTTTTTAATTTTAAAAATATTTTATTTGTTAAAGGAAATATTGTTTTGGATTAACGTTAAAAAAAATTAAAATTATATTGTAACGACCCGAAAACGGGCCGTACAATTTTCGACCATGTTCCATACTATATTACTATATATTTCTAATTATTATATTTTTCTAATTACTAGTTATATCGGTTAAACCCATTTTTATTATTAATACCCTTTAAATTAAGTTTTAAATGAAGTATCGCGATAGTATAAATGGGCCACTACTAGGTGCGAATGGTGGAAGCAGGCCATCACTAGGCAGCCGGCGTGGACAAGGAATCGCCGAAAACCAACGGAACCTAAGCAACGAGAATGGAAGACCAACCGAACACGCCATAGGAAAATTCCACCGCGCACATGCCAAGGCAGGGCAAAGGGGTGACGGGGAAGGCTAGACACCCGCGCAGCTGCAGACGCCAAGACCGAGACAAAGCTACCGAAAGGGCCACCTGCGGCTGAATACGCAGGCGCAAAGGAGACGAATAAACTACGCAGACGCCGGCAGAGGATGCAGCAGAATCGAAACTTTAGGCGACAACGAAACGGACGCCGAGTATTGAAGGGAGTCTTTTTCGGGAGCTGAAGCTGATCGGTCGACATCGCGAAAACGTCCTAGTCTGCCGCGAAGGCGGAAGGGCCACGCGCCTCCCGCTGCAGTGCCTCTTGTCGCCCACGCGCCTCCCGCTGCAGTGCCTCTTGTCGACCACGCGCCTTCTACGACCGTGCCTCTTGCCGCCCACGCGCCTCCTGCGACCGTGCCTTTGCTGCCCACGCGCCTCCTGTTACCGTGCATCTGTCGACCACGCGCATCCTGCCACCGCGCACTTCGCCGCAAAGATCACACGCCTCTTGTCGCCCACGCATCTCGTCGCCAGCAGCCACGCGCACCCCAGAGCCAGTAATAAGTCCGCAGTCATCCTGCCTGAGCGTATAGTATAGGTATAGGCAAGCCAGGGAACATGTTCATCAACTAGGATTCCCCCCAACTTAATGAAATAAAGCTTGTACATATATCGTTAAGGTTAAACCCTGCGTTACTTGACCGTTACGTTTTCCAGCAGCCCAAATCAAAGTACGACGTAGGTAACCCTTCCCCGCTCTCGCTCTGCAACCGCTAGGCGTACAGCCTCAGTTGTACCCTCTCCCCCTCTCGCCCTGCAACCGCTAGGCGTACAGCCTCAGTTGCCGCCCGCTCCCGCTCGCCCTGCAACCGCTAGACGTACCAGCCTCAGTTGCCGCCCGCTCCCGCTCGCCCTGCAACCGCTAGACGTACCAGCCTCAGTTGCCGCCCGCTCCCGCTCGCCCTGCAACCGCTAGGCGTACAGCCTCAGTTGCCGCCCGCTCCCGCTCGCCCTGCAACCGCTAGGCGTCCCGCCTCAGCTGCAGCCCGCTCCCGCTCGCCCTGCAGCCGCTATAGGCGTCCCGCCTCAGCTGCAGCGCGTTCGGCCGATTTTTCCCAACAACTCAAACGTGAGACTGACCACTTCCACCTTAGTCAGCTCACTCTCCTACAGTTTCCACCAGTCCCATCTTATAAATTTTCTGTAAGCGACCCCTGGACAGACTGAGACATACCCCAGCCAGGATCACTACTTTACAGATGGCGCCCGAGCAGGGACTTAGGGAATCAGGATAATTAGAGAACAACACCCTTCGTGACTTAAAACCTCACCAGAGTAATTTTTAAAATTTTTGAAAATTTAAAAAAAAAGTTTTATATTTTTTGAAAATTTGCCAGGGAAAAATCGATTTTTTACGGGCCCAAATAGCGTAGGGAAAAGCATGCGCAGGACGAAAATGGAGAATTATCCTTGCTAGAATTTATCGTTGTCTTGGAAAAAATCATTGTCTCAGCCTAGAAAAAATCACTGTCCCAGCTAGGGAAATCTCAGCGTAGAAAAAAAAATCATTGCCACTGCCCAGGGAAAACCACCGTCCAGCATAGGAAAGTCCTGTCCGAAAATTCATCATCACACACTGCCCGTAACTTGCACTAGCCGCACGCCGAAATATTAGCGCTAATAACCGCAGATCACCGACGACCATCGACATGGGGAAGCAATGGATCTATGAAATCCGGAAAGAACATATGGAGGAAATTCTGAAGGAGTTCGGGTTATCCCCGGAAGGCACCCTGGCGGACCTACGTAAAAGTTTGTCCACCTTCATGGATCAGGCGGATCTGCCCAAGGAACGCGTAGAGCGCCTGATGGAGCTAAAGCTCCTTTCCAAATCCCCGTCCCGCGATCTGTCACCCAGCCGTTCAGCCTGCGACCCCAAGGACACACCCCGGAAACTGGAGCGGGAACAAATGCCCGACCATGTCCTACTTCAAATCCCACCCGCGGGAACCCGCGGAAATTCACCTGGCAGACGTAGAGAAATCTTACCGCTAGAATATCCTCTTCGAATGGAAGGAGACGAAGCCCATTAGTTTGGTCTGGCGGACAAATTAAGGAAATGGGGTATACTCTTCGACGGCGAAACTGGCGACCCGCTGCACTTTCTGGAACAGCTGGAGGAGCGCGCAGACAGCTACCCAGACTCATGTCGAGCATCCTGCTAGGCCGGGCCGGAGACTGGTTTCGGGTCAGCCGACTCCAGGCCGCCGCGTGGGAGGAATTCCGCTCGGAATTCCTGGATTTCTTTTTGCTGCCACGATACTTCCAGACCTTGGAGAACGACATCCGCGCCAGGACGCAACGGCCGGATGAAAGCTTCAAGAATTTCGCCTTAAGCCTCCACTTGATGATGCGCCGGGCACACTACAGCGGGGACCAAGAACTGAACCGGATATATGAGAACCTTCTCCCGGAATATCAGTTGTTTACGAGACGACACGAGTTCGAGACGTTGACCAGGTTGACGCAGCTAGCGACCAACTTTGAGGTCACTCGGGATCGGAACCAGCAAAGATACACCCAGCTGATGACAGCCACCGGGACCCAGCCGGGCTTGGTCACAAGGAACCAAGCATTTACACATCGAGCCATCGAAGAGCCCGCAGACAGACACCCACCACAGACAGCGACTGCCAAGGTACACCGCTCCAGCGGGGAACGACGCACCGAACGCGGAGTGCGTGGCAGTTCCCCCTGAACACACTGACGAGCGCAGAAAATAGACCGCGAGAAGCGACGCACCGAACGCGGTGTGCGTGGCTGCTTCTTCAACCATTTCTTTGCGTTCGAGTCCAGCCCTGCACCCTGCACCTACGACGACACAGGCACAGCCCTGTCCTGCCCTGCATCCTACCCCGACGACAACACAGGCGCTGCCCTGTCCTGCCCTGAATCGACGCACCGACGACAGCACAGGCGCAGCCCTGTCCTGCCCCGCATCCTGCCCCGACGACGACACCGGTCCAGCCCTGTCCAGCCCTGCACCCTGCACCGAAGACGACATAGGCACAGCCCTGTCCAGCCCTGTCCGACGACGACACAAGCACAGCAGCCCTGTCCAGCCCTGCATCCCGCGAATAGCACACGTACACAAGCGCAGCAGCCCTGTCCAGCCCCGCATCCCGCGAATAGCACACGTACACAAGCGCAGCAGCCCTGTCCAACCCCCTCATCCCGCAAATAGCACACGTACACAAGCGCAGCAGCCCTGTCCAGCCCTGCATCCTACCCCGACGACAGCACAGGCGCAGCCCTGTCCTGCCCCGCATCCTGCCCCGACGACGACACCGGTCCAGCCCTGTCCTGCCCTGAATCGTCGCACCGACGACAGCACAGGCGCAGCCCTGTCCTGCCCTGCATCCTGCCCCGGCGACAATACAGGTGCAGCCCTGTCCTGCCCTGAATCGACGCACCGACGACAGCACAGGCGCAGCCCTGTCCAGCCCTGCATCCTACCCCGACGACAACACAGGCGCAGCCCTGTCCTGCCCTGAATCGACGCACCGACGACAACACAGGCGCAGCCCTGTCCTGCACTGAATCGACGCACCGACGACAGCACAGGCGCAGCCCTGTCCTGCCCCGCATCCTGCCCCGACGACGACACCGGTCCAGCCCTGTCCTGCCCTGAATCGACGCACCGACGACAGCACAGGCGCAGCCCTGTCCAGCCCTGCATCCTGCCCCGACGACGACACAAACACAGCCCTGTTCTGCCCTGCATCGTGCCCCGATGCCAGCCCTGGCGCAGCCACGTCCAGCCCCACATGCGTCATCGACACCAGCATCAACGCAACAGAAACCTGGCCTGCATCCGTCACCGACCCCGAGAAACATCACCCAGACACCGGAACCTACAGCTCCGCCGGCCGAGGATCCTCCCCGTACACCCCACCCCGAGGGGCCACGGGGGCGAAATTATCCCCCACCCCCCCCCACAGGGCGCACAAAAACGGGGAAAAAACACACAAGGCGGCGGGGTAATCTCCACCAGAACATCGGAGTATCGGGTCAGTACAACGACCAGTTTTACCGGGTACGGATTAAAACCATCGTCACTGTCTCACTTCGCCCGGGGAAGTAAAGGGGGTGTAACGACCCGAAAACGGGCCGTACAATTTTCGACCATGTTCCATACTATATTACTATATATTTCTAATTATTATATTTTTCTAATTACTAGTTATATCGGTTAAACCCATTTTTATTATTAATACCCTTTAAATTAAGTTTTAAATGAAGTATCGCGATAGTATAAATGGGCCACCACTAGGTGCAAATGGTGGAAGCAGGCCATAACTAGGCAGCCGGCGTGGACAAGGAATCGCCGAAAACCAACGGAACCTAAGCAACGAGAATGGAAGACCAACCGAACACGCCATAGGAAAATTCCACCGCGCACATGCCAAGGCAGGGCAAAGGGGTGACGGGGAAGGCTAGACACCCGCGCAGCTGCAGACGCCAAGACCGAGACAAAGCTACCGAAAGGGCCACCTGCGGCTGAATACGCAGGCGCAAAGGAGACGAATAAACTACGCAGACGCCGGCAGAGGATGCAGCAGAATCGAAACTTTAGGCGACAACGAAACGGGAGCTGAAGCTGATCGGTCGACATCGCGAAAACGTCCTAGTCTGCCGCGAAGGCGGAAGGGCCACGCGCCTCCCGCTGCAGTGCCTCTTGTCGCCCACGCGCCTCCCGCTGCAGTGCCTCTTGTCGACCACGCGCCTTCTACGACCGTGCCTCTTGCCGCCCACGCGCCTCCTGATCGACCGTGCCTCTTGCTGCCCACGCGCGCCTCCTGTCCACGCCTCGTCGCATCTGTCGCCCACGCATCCGTGCCCACCGCGCACTTCGCCGCCACGATCACAGGCCTCTTGTCGCCCACGCATCTCGTCGGCAGCAGCCACGCGCACCCCAGAGCCAGTAATAAGTCCGCAGTCATCCTGCCTGAGCGTATAGTATAGGTATAGGCAAGCCAGGGAACATGTTCATCAACTAGGATTCCCCCCAACTTAATGAAATAAAGCTTGTACATATATCGTTAAGGTTAAACCCTGTGTCCGTTACTTGACCGTTACGTTTTCCAGCAGCCCAAATCAAAGTACGACGTAGGTAACCCTTCCCCGCTCTCGCCCTGCAACCGCTAGGCGTACAGCCTCAGTTGTACCCTCTCCCCCTCTCGCCCTGCAACCGCTAGGCGTACCAGCCTCAGTTGCCGCCCGCTCCCGCTCGCCCTGCAACCGCTAGACGTACCGCCCGCCGGCCCTGCAACCGCTAGATGTACAGCCTCGCCCGCTCCCGCTCGCCCTGCAACCGCTAGGCGTACAGCCTCAGTTGCCGCCCGCTCCCGCTCGCCCTGCAACCGCTAGGCGTACAGGCTCAGTTGCCGCCCGCTCCCGCTCGCCCTGCAACCGCTAGGCGTACCAGCCTCAGTTGCCGCCCGCTCCCGCTTGCCCTGCAGCCGCTATAGGCGTCCCGCCTCAGCTGCAGCCCGTTCGGCCGATTTTTCCCAACAACTCAAACGTGAGACTGACCACTTCCACCTTAGTCAGCTCACTCTCTTACAGTTTCCACCAGTCCCATCTTATAAATTTTCTGTAAGCGACCCCTGGACAGACTGAGACATACCCCAGCCAGGATCACTACTTTACAATATTTGGCATCCCTAGATAATAAATAAAGACTAAGTGCAACTCGGTTAAAAATGAGCTAAAAATGAGCATAAAATTTGTGTTGTAACCCATGTAAAACGCAAAATTTCTGTTTTGTTTTGTTTTTTTAAGGAGGGCATTGAGTATCGCAAATCTGATGGGAAACCCGACAAAAGCGTTTTTTCTTGTTCTTTTTTGATCCGACAACACTGTTTACAGTACACAAGCCTACAGGGATATTGTTCAAGTTCTGTGCTTTACGGCCGAAAACAACAAAAATGCCTAACTTTAAAAATCCACAAGAAATTTTATTTCCAATGAATTTCCTGCATAATAAGCTTTTCCAATTATACCAAAATTCAATTAAATCCTACACGGGGGTGCCACAGAAATAGTTTCTCCCGAAGTCCGCCTAAGTTCCAACCAAACGCAAAACCGTCGGTGCCACAGAAAACTCTATAATGTTCCCCGTGTTCTAAACGACAGTTTTATATAATAATCAATTGCTATCTGCATACAAAATTTTTTATGTTTTGAACTTTTTATAACTTAAATTAATCATTTTTCACGTTTGTTTTGAACTTTTTATAATTTAAATTAATCATTTTCCAAAACCATCACCTCAAAAATTGCATGTGCCTTTCCGGCCAAGTTCCATAGAAATACCAAATTTCGGAGTAATTTTCATATTCGAAATATTATTGTTATTATTGTTATGGTACGCTATACTATTGTTTATTGCTATAAAAATTGCGTGTCAAAATTTCAAGTAAAAATAAGTTATACTTCTTGTGAAATTAATAAAACAAATTGTGCATTGCAATTAAGTGTGACCGCGTGTGGCAAAAAATACCGGCTTGGGTTTTTAACGACGATTTGATTGATCTTGATTTTTATATTAGAAAAAGCCGATTTCGCAAAAGTATTTGCTCTGGGGGACTGATTTCATATAGCGGCCTCTCGAAAGAAGCCATCTAGTACAGGGGTGGCTTATGTTGTTTAGTTTGGCGACCAATTTAAAATGTTAAACTATTTTGTTTGTTACGTTTTAGGTGCAGGGTTTTGTTTAGTCATTGGAATTGTTTAAAAAAAAAAAAACCTCCCCCAAAAATTTAAAAAAAAAAAAAAAAAAAAAAAAAAAAAAAAAAAAAAAAAAGCCCCTTTTTTTTAAAAAACCAAAAAAAAAAAAAAAAAAAAAAAAAATTAAATTTAAAAAAAAAAAAAAATTAAAAAAAAAAAAAAAAAAGTCCCCAAAACCGTCGACGGTTTCTGTGGCACCCCGGAATATATTTTTGAGCGGCTCTTATAACTATTTCGGAATAGTCAGTTAAATTGAACTTTTATGCAGCGAGCTATTTTCGCTTATGTCGAGCTCTTTAAATTTTTCCGTTTGAACTACTATCTTTTGGGTCTGCTTAATGTTAAGTTATTCCACACCTCTATGTAAATGATTTTAATGGGGCCGAGGTAAAACTCGACTCGTTATCTGTCATAATTACTTTTGCTTGGGGAAATTGTTGAAGTAGTTCCATTATTTTTTTTTTCAATGTTTAACTTAATTTGAATTTCTTTTACTACAAGGTATTTTGAAAATGCGTCAATACCAGTTAAAAATTTAAAGTTTGGCACGTAGTATATATTTATATGTAAATTCTCTCCTTCTTTATTTAATATAGGGGCTTCACCGACTATAATTTTTATTGAGTGGCTGTTGCATTTGTTTTCGTTACAAATCACAAAATTTTTAATATAGTCTTTCAATTTAAACATTTTTTTTTTTTTAATTTTAATTTTAATTTTATTGATGTAACATCCTAGCGCTGCATTTAAACATTTAATGTTTTTATGTTTTTTTACTTTTAATTATTTTACTTTTTTTTTTTTTTTATTCTGTTTATTTTTTTTTTTTTGTTTTTATTCTGTTTATTTTATTTTTTTTTTTTTTTTAAGTTTTAATGATTTTTACCTAAAGTTACTTATTTACTACTTTTATTGTGCTTTTAAAATTCTTTAATTTAATTGAAAATTGAGTTGCGCTCCTATTAGTGTTTAAACATACGCATTTATAGAAATCTAACGAACAGCAGATAACAATGTAATGATAAAACGTGTGAAAATATAAATGTGCAAAAGTAAATAAAAAAAAAATATAATACAAAAATATTTACGTGCAGTTAGCTCAGTAAAAAATATTTGAGCAAAAATTTTAATTGGACGTGTGCAAAAGGCGTCCAGAAAATAAGAAGAAAAAAGTGCCTATTGACTTGGATAAACTTTGGAACGGAGATCACCAGGAATCATAAAAAAAAGGAAGTGCCAAACAAAAACAAATCATCTTTAACTTAAAAAACGTGCCAAAAAAATCATCTTTAACCCACAGAAAGTGCCAGCAACAACGCCAATTAAAAAGTAAAGGAACTGGAAGGCTAAAAGAAAAACAACGTCGTCAACATCGTCAATATCATCAACATCATCATATTCAGCACAATAATCTTCAGCTTCGAAAGAGACTTCAGGTAAGTTAGAAAATTAAATTAGTTTATACTTTATATTTTACTATAAATTAAATTTTAAAAAACAAGATCAACTGCACTCCGGGAGTGCAGGCAGAAGTGAAAACTTGACATTATGGCGCGTTAGGCACCTTTTTGGGTGAGCATTTTTAGGTGCGCTCGCGACATGAGAAATTGTACATAAAAAATCAAGTTTATCAAAGCAATGTGGGCACTGGGACCAGGATTTTCATCAAATTCTAAAACTGAAACAATAGGTTTATGGTAACTAAAGCATAAAATGAACAATTATGATTTAAATCTATTTATATATCTTGTGAATACTGCATCATCAGTAGTTTTGTATTTTATTGTGGTAAGATTGCGATCATTGGACATCATTAAATCAAATTCTTCGAGGTAAAATTCAATTAATGATTGATTTTTGATATCTGCAAAGTTTATGCTGAAATCTCCACCCAAATTCATAGAATAATGATCAAATCTTCTATTAATTTTCATCATAAATAATGTGGAAGGAGCTTTCGAAAAAATCATGATCATGAGTATTTTAAAAATAAAAACTATGTTACAATGATGATGGTTTTTACTAAACTTACTTTAAAATTTGAAAAAGATACTGAAGGTGCAAGTGGAGCAATACCAAAATCTAAGCCAACAGCACCTCAAGAACGAGAAAATATAGCTAGGACAATCCTTGCTCAAGGGCAGGCAGAGTTTTTAAGGAACGTGGGGCATTTAAGTAAATATCTTGAGGAAACTTCTCAGCAAATGGAGAAGGGTAAATCTTTCCTTAAGATAAGAACAAACAAAATTGGTTTCTTGTGGAATAAAGTTTCCAGTACAATTGGCCAGGTAAGAGATGGTTTTGAGAATTTAGTTTTTGAGGACACAATTCTTGAATTAGAATTTGATGTTCAAAATATAAAGGCGACCATAGAGGAAAGTATCGACAGGAATGATAACCCTGCTGGAGAATCTGTGGTGGTCAAGGCAGATGAGTTACCAACCCTGCCAAAAATTCAGATACCCACGTTTTTTGGAGATTCCAAAGAATGGGATCTGTTTAATGAGTTATTTACACAGCTCATTCATTTAAGGGAGGATCTTAGTCCATCTCTTACATTTAATTACCCGAAATCAGCATTGATAGGAGAAATCAAAAACGTGGTTACTCATTTACTGTTGGATTCAGGAGAAAATTATCAAGCGATTTGGGATTTCTTAACCAAGCGCTATGAAAACAAAAGGAAAATTTTTTCCTTAAATTTAAATTTGGACTCCAACAAGCAAATAAAAACATTTATTGACACTATTAATGAGTCAATTTATATTATTAAAACCAAGGCACAACTATCCGAAGATGTGGATAAAGTTTTCGCCCACATTATACTCCGAAAATTAAGCAAAGATTCCCTAAATTTATATGAGAGTCATGTTAAAAAGACAAACGAAATTCAGGCACTTTCTGACGTCATGGAGTTTTTAGAGCAAAGGCTCATTTCGATATCTTCATTTTTTACAGGAAGAAAAACCTGATAAAAAGGTATCTTATAGTAATTTAAACAGTAGGTTAGGTTAGGTTAGGTTAGAGCGGCGGCTGACACAAGGTCAGCCCACTTAGGCCATCACTGGCCCATTGTGATACCGCATGGATCTTTTGTACCCTTTAAACCATGAATTTATAAAGAATCCCAGCCCGTTTCTCTAATGAAACCTGCTATTTTCTTCGGGGGAACAGCTGCTAATTCAGCTAGATTGTCAAGGAAATATTCTCCTATATACTTTTTCCTGCGCCTGATAAGGGCCACACAGGAACAGAAGAAGTGCTCTACTGATTCTACTTCTTCCTCGATTTTGCAGCTTCTGCAGAAGTCGTTGTTTAGGACGTTAAGTCGGGATGCGTGAGCTCCTACGAGCCAGTGGCCTGTAATTGCTCTAATTACAGCTGTGCACTGTGTGCGATGTAGACTGAAAAGCCTTTTGGTGCGTTTGGCGTCAACCTTAGGCCATGTTTGGCGACTAATGTTGCTGTGAGTGGTATTATCCCATGTTTCTTGTACAAGGGATCTGAAACCCTCCCTTGTCCTGAGCTTAAAAGTGGCTAGTGGCATACGGAAGTCCTCCTTGTCTGGAAGGAGAACTGTGGTAGTGCCGCGTCTGGCCAGTTCATCAGCTATTTCGTTCCCCTCAATATTTTGGTGCCCTGGCACCCAGATTAGGGATATAACGAACTGCTGTGCCATCTCTTGAAGAGATTTGCGGCAGTTGTTCACTATCGTCGAGTTTGAAGATAGCGCACGAATTGACTTTATTGCTGCCTGACTGTCTGAGTAAATGTTAATAACTCCGTTTGTAAGGCTAGAGTGGCGTAGGCAGCTGAGAGCCTCGCTTATGGCGAGAATCTCTGCCTGAAAAACGCTGCAGTGGTCCGGAAGACGGAAGTGTATTTTGATACTAAGTTGTTCACAGAAGACTCCTCCTCCAACTCGATTGTCGAGATTGGAGCCGTCTGTGAAGAAATTTATACATTCATTTTGTCCAAAGGGGCTTGCCGCCCAGTCCTCCCTAGAGGGGAAGTCTGTTTTGAACGTTGTAGAGGTGTGTTCTACGGGTGTGCAATAGTCTGTTAATTGTATGTTTGCGCCTTCTGGTAGGATGGATGAGTGTCCGTATTTACGGACTGTCCAGCAGTTTGCGTCTCTTAGACGTCGTGCTGTGATGGTGGCGATTTCTTTTGCCACCAGAAGAATTGGGGATATGCTAGTAATAGCGTTAAGCGCTTCACTAGAGGTTGTTCTAAGAGCTCCTGTCATGCATAGTTGCGCTACCCTTTGCACCTTGTTCCTTGAGTGTGCCTTGAGTTTGGAACTATACAGCAGCGCTGGCCACCAAATAGATACCCCATACAGGAGGATGGGTCTTACTATGGCGCTGTATAACCAGCTAACTACAGACGGGGACATACCCCATTTGAGGCCTACTGCCTTTTTGCAGGTGAAGAGTGCAATGTTGGCTTTACGCACTCTATCCGCTATAGTGAGATTCCAGTTCAGTTTCTTGTCTAGTACAAGCCCCAGGTATTTTGCACTGTCGCTAAACTCTAGAACGGAATCATTTAGTTTTGGGGCAGATAACTTGGGGATCTTATACTTCCTGGAGAAGAGAATAAGATCGGTTTTACTTGGGTTTACGTTTAACCCACTTTCAGATGCCCATCTTGACAGTTTTCTTAGTTTGACTGTCATAATGTCACAAAGGGTTTGCGGAAATTTTCCACGCAGCATGACAACCACATCGTCTGCATAAGCAACAATCTTGCATCCCCCATCTTCTATGTCGCGGAGCAGCGTGTTTACTGCTAGGTTCCATAGAAGCGGAGAAAGTACCCCCCCTTGAGGAGTGCCTGCACAGAGTAGATGCTCCCGTGAAGGGTCACTTTTCTGCTCAGTAGCAGCTGTGTGATTAATGTCACCAACTGAGCATCTACTCCAAGGCTCAGCATAGCACTGGTTATTGCCTTTGAGTCGATGTTATTGAAGGCTCCTTCTATGTCCCAGAAGGCGCCTAGGGTATATTCCTTGTCTTGAAGGGATTTTTCTATACTAGATATGACAGAGTGAAGTGCTGTTTCTGTCGATTTGCCTTTACGGTATGCATGCTGAGATTCAGATAGCAGAGAGGGATTGATTGATGTTCTTAGGTATAGCCCTATCAATCTTTCCAAGGTTTTCAGAAGGAAGGAGGACAGGCTTATTGGCCTGAGATCCTTCGGTGTTGTGTGTGAGGCTTTGCCGGCCTTGGGTATAAATACAACCTTGGACGTTAGCCAAGAAAGGGGAATATGGCCTAACGCCATGATGTTCGTGAAGATGGCTTTTAGCCAAGGGACAGCAAGATCTTCCCCTTGCTGCAATTGTGCCGGAAATATCCCATCGGGACCTGGAGATTTGTAGGGAGCGAAGCTATTTATAGCCCATTTAATGTTGGATTCAGTCATGATGCCATCCAATACTTTGACCGAGTGGCATGGTTGGGGGTCGCTTGTTTGGGGACCTAAGGTGTTTCCTGGAAAATGCGTATCTAGTAATAGTGTTAGTGTTTCTTCGCTAGAAGAAGTCCATGAGTCGTCCTGTCTCTTGAGATAGCCCAGATTTGAGGATGACTTTGAGAGTACTTTTTGTAATCTTGCGGCTTCTGAAGAGGATTCAATTGTCGAACAGAATTTTCTCCAATCCTCTCTTTGTGCCTGCCTAGTGAGCTTTTTGAATTGAGCTAGACTGTGTTTGTAATCTGACCAGTTCTGTTCACAACTTAGTCTTTTTGCTCTATTGAAGAGTTTCCTACATTCTACCCTCAGCTTGTCTATTTCTTGTTTCCACCAGGGTGGTCTCCATTTGCCTCTCGGCTTGCTGATTGGACAGGATGCTTTATATGCATTGTTACAGGCTTCAGTGAAGGCTGTCGTAAGGTAAGTGAGATGTTCCTTCGATGGAGGAATCTGCTCTGGAGGAGCTGGTAGGGCCTTAGCCAGTCTGTTTTTGAAGGCTGGCCAGTTGGTTCTGCAGGGGTTTGAGAACGTTACTGGGTCAGGATTGGGCGCACATAATTTTGTGTCGACATATTTGTGATCTGAGAAGGACCACCCTATAAGTTGGTCATGCATGAAGTTTGAGGTAAGGGTTAGGTCTATGACCTCCTCCCTGTCCTTGATTACAAAAGTGGGGTCGTTTCCCCTATTGCAGATAAGTAAGTTGGTGGAGAGAAGGTATTCGAAAAGTAACTCACCCCTCTCATTTGTGTTGGTACTGCCCCACATCTCATGGTGGGCATTTGCGTCGCATCCGATCAATAGGCCAGTGCCACGATCTTCGCAAACCTTTACAAGTTCCCTCAGCTTGTGACCCGGTATTGGGTCCATGATGTCATACGCCAGGTACGCTGACACCACACATAGCGACCTTTCCTGGAGCTCCAGACTTATCGCTGTAGTGTCCGCATCGCTGTAATTATAAAGCATAAATGCACTAAGGTGCCTTTTAGCTAAAATACAAGTACGGGTTTTACCTTCTCCTTGAGCTACGAGTAGCTTGTATTGAGGGGTGCTGAGTCCGCATATCCTGTTGGATACAAACCAGGGTTCCTGGATCAGCACCAGGTCGGCTTCGTCTCTCGCTAGACGAAGCATGAGGGCAGCGGAGGCTGCTTTACAATGATGGAGGTTTATCTGCACGACTCTCAGAGACATCGTGCAGATTTGCCTCCACCACCGTCACGTCAGCGTCCAGGTCCTCAGCGAAAACTTCGCCCATGGAGTCAGTACTCCCATGACCCAGCTTGCTGAAGCCCTGGAGAAGGGATGCATCGGATATCACCGACTCGCAGTCCTCCTCATCCCTGCCTGGCTCTTCCATCTCGGTGGCCAGCACTTCTTCAACACCAGGCTCGTCCCTCTGCTTGGTGTCTGACTTGTACACCCTGATGCGCACCGAGCTAAAACCGAAGTTTAGCTCTCCGTGCATTGCATCAATGGGTGCAGCGGAGTCCTTATTAAGGATGAGTACCACCTGACGCACGGGGCCCTGCGTCTCCTCCACCTTCGCCACCTTCCAGTCGGAGGACGGCAGGTTGGGGTTGCATCTTTGCAACATCGCCAGGATCTTCTCCGGCTCCTTGAAAGAGGACGGGACCCATATGACGGCTCTTGGCCTACTCGGGATGTCCTTCCAGTCGACAGCGACCAGCTTGGCACCCGGGTAGACCTCACCCAGTCTAGATACGGCCGCTTTCAGTAGCTCTGCCGACCTAGCCCCTTCGCACGCCATCACCTTGACGTTACCCTGGTACCACCCTGCATCTTTGCAGATTGGTGGCGGTCCAGGGTCCGCTTCCAGCACCTCGAAGCATTGTACAGCCAGTGCTGCCTCAACCCACTTCCACTGGTTTCTCGGGATTCTTCCCTCTGTGTCGCCATGGTCCAGGACTCCAAGAAGGATCTTGTCCTTTGCCATTTCCGCGAAACTCTTGTTCGGCACGACGGGCACGTGCGTGCGAATCTTCTTCGGGGCATTTTGAGCCGCACTTTCCTGGGATCGCTGCCGCTTAGGATTTTTGGTATCCTCCTTCGGCCTCTCCAGCACAAAATTTGGCAGCACAGACTTAGTTGTCCCCTCACCCCAGCACCCGACTGAGCTGCAGCTGCGCTTGTGGTAGCGCCTTGCTGGTCGCTCAAGGTGACAGGGGTGTTGGTTTCGGTCACCACCTTGCCTCTGACCAGGGGGCGATTGAGCCCAGTTGGCTGTTTCGCCGGGGTGGAGTTGACCTTAGCTCCAGTGAGCTCTGTCATTCCTCCAGTAGCAGTGACTGCCGTTGGGTTGACTCTAGGTTCAGTAACCTCTGTCGTTGGACCCTCGGTCCTCGCCGGATTTATGGGAGTGCCGGTCTCCTTCTTGTCTTTGTTATTATTTTTCTGGTTCATTTTGAATCCCACGAGCTGCGGAGAAAGGGTGGTCCACCTTCCGCAGAGATCCGCGCTACGGGAGGTAAGGCTGGCTGATCCGGAGGGCGCCAGGTATCCGGATGCTCCGTTTGCGACTGGGCTATTTTTAAAGGGCCCCCAGCCAGGTTGATCATCGGCTCGGGTCGCATGACACCTTGATCCAGCCCTTCACCTTAGCCTAACCTTTTAGGCTAAAAATTCAATTCTTGATCTGCCTCAACAAGGACAAGGACAAGGACTTGCACAGCAAGAACTGATGATAGGATATTAATTGCCCATCGTAATATAAAATCAGAAAGTCAAGAATTGTTATCATCATCGTACATAGGAGATATTAATCAAGTTCCGAAAATAGTATGGGACCAATTAAAGGTATCTCCCATTAATCATTCTACAGAAATTGAACAATTAAGTAAAGATATCAAATATTTAAAAGAAAAGCATGTTCAATTAAAAGATTTGCATTTTCAACATATTTCCGCACATGCTTCTTTAGGAATGGTAATAATAATTATTATAATTTAAGTTATATATTTTATAAGATATATATATAGATAGATATATAACTTTTGATGGACCATTACCAGGTGTTCAAATTATCATTAAATGCAACATAGCATATTATCGAAATAAAACTATAAACACACAAAAAAATAAACTGTGTAAAACCAACTTAGAAAAATTGTAACTCTAAAATTTTTTTATTTTTCATGTATTTTGTTGGTGGTTTTGTTGTTGTTGGTGGTAGTTCTTCAGAATTTTTCTCAAAAGTAATGAAATATTTTTCACTAGCATTACTTTTCTCAAAAGTAATGAATTGAATTTTCATTAGCATTATATTTGTCAAAAGTAATGCATTAAAAGCATTACTTTTTTTAATGATAATGAAAACTGAGCTCACTAGCATTACTTTGCTTTAATGCTAATGAAATTGCTAATTCATTACAAATCTAATGCATTAGTCACAACTCTGGTACCTATACACAGTGAGCCCCAAGAGGTCACAGATTTGATGAAAATGGTGACGAAAACTAACGATGGATCTTGGTTCGTATGTGTCCCCAGATTACAGAACTGAAGAGAAGTAAATCCTAGCTGATCGGTTTCGCGAGATATTTGTAAATGTAATTTTTTACAAGACTAAATTACAACATAAAAAAAAAAACATTGAACCGGACCAAAAAAATTTTTTTCTGGTAGAGTTTTCTACATAAGAAAAAAATACAAAAAAAATATTTTTTAAGCGAATTTTTTGTAACGATTTTTTTAAGTTTAAGAAAAAAAATTGCAAAGGCCTTTACGAGATTTCTTCATTATCTCGGGTTGTAGTGGGCCGATTTGGATGTTTGATACCAATTATCACTACCAACAAACTAATCTTTAACTTTGCCATACAGATCATTTGCATTCGATAAGTAATTTGTCAGGAAGAGCTCGACAAACACAAAATTTGTGAATTTTTCGGTTTTTTCACCATATCTTAAACACTCGAAGAAAAGTCGATGAAAACAATGGTATGTTATAAAAATTTTGTATTCACATACACAATCAATATGTTATTAACAAATCCACATCAAAATATCACTCTTAGCTTGCCCCGATTTGGATGTTTGATACCAATTATCACTACCAACAAACTAATCTTTAACTTTGCCATACAGATCATTTGCATTCGATAAGTAATTTGTCAGGAAGAGCTCGACAAACACAAAATTTGTGAATTTTTCGGTTTTTTCACCATATCTTAAACACTCGAAGAAAAGTCGATGAAAACAATGGTATGTTATAAATTTTTTGTATTCACATACACAATCAATATGTAATTAACAAATCCACATCAAAATATCACTCTTAGCTTGCCCCAGGACCAACGACGAGGACGTGGTGATAGGATGGTCCCATTTTTAACAAAAATTTTTTTTTTTGTTTTTAGTATCTTTTAATATTTTTTTTCAGTGTTTAGTTTATATAATTTTTTTGTATTTTGAATTTTATTATTAAAAAAACATTTTTGGAAATTGTGCACACGTTAAAAGTATGCAAAACTCTTGGAATTTTTTTGTTTGGTAACTAAAACACATAAATTAAAATATATTGCATACTTTTGAAGGCTTTTATAAAAGTTGATTTTAAGAGCTTAAATATTAAAAAATTCAATTGAATTAAAATTTTTTTGTTTAATTTTTAGTATTGTAAAAAGCTGAGCCCGTGCTTTACAAATTTTTTTAGTTTCAATTTTTTCAAAAACTTTTACGTAGTGCCCACGGAAAGTTGGCATATTCAAGGGGATATACATTTTTTTTTTTTTAAAACGAAAAATTTTTTTACCTGAATCCTTAAGCTTATCCCCTAGAGAACATTTTCCCAAATTTTCATAGAGATCCGAATAATAGTTCGATAGGAAAACAGCGTTTTGAGGCGCGGTTCGTCACGTTACATATACTCAAAAAGGAACTTTGAATGCGATTATTTCAAATTCGTGTTTTTCCAAAAGTGCCTTTGCTGTGACAGCGATTGCACAATAACTATTTGATGGATCTTCTTCAATTTTTTTTTAAATTATTCGTAATGATTGTGCCGAGTTTGTGAACGATTCGGTTTTTATGCATTAAGATTGATTTTGCAGATCAGAATTTTCAAATAAAATTTTTTGAACTCGAAAAATTAACTTTTTGGAAAAATTGTTACTGTATGCAGAAAAAACCAAATATTCTTGAAAATAATCGTTCACGAACTGAAAATAATACAATACTAATGAAATTTTTTTGGTTTTCTGAAATCAGTCGACCTGCTGGACTTTATTCGTGGTCATCGCAAGCCGCTATAAAAAAAAGGGTTCCGAGCGAATTGCCATAACTTCGTAAATTATTTATATTTTTTAAGAACAATCGCTTGTTGTTTCGATAAAAACATGTACTATCAACAAATCATAAAATAATTGCTACACACCTGAAAAAAAATCCAAAGTTCCCTCAATTTTTTCGCTCAAAAAGGTATATAACCCCTTAAAAGCCGATAAAAATGTAAACAATTAATATTTTTTTAAGGATTTATTTTTTTTTAGTTGCGATCTTTTGTTGTTGAGTATGTGTTTAATTGGGTTGAATCTCTGCAGTAGTTTTTTTTTTTATAAATAAAAAACTAAAAAATAGGATATATTTTTCAACATTGGCTCAGATTATACAGCCACACAAAAAAAAATATTTTTTCGGGTCTGGATGTCAGACCATGTTTACTATATGTTTTCGGGGTCGCTGAATCCGAATCCGAGGTCTAAAAAACTCCAGAATGTCAGGGTTACGACATAACCTCAAAAACTAGATAAAATTTTTCTTTTCCGAGTTCTGGGCTCAGATCATGTTTACCATATGTTTTTGGAGTCACTGAATGGTAATCATGATCTGATCTGATCTCGGATTCTGGCTGACTTTATGATATCTTAAGGTTCTTTACACACAAAACCCTCTACGGTCTCGGCATCTGTGTAAGTTTCCACTTCTGGGGATTCAACTGTACATTTTTTAATTCGCTCACTAATCTCCTCTAACTGCTTTTCAAATGATTGTTTTTGAACTGCGAGCGCACCGGCAACAGCACTTTCTACGATCGCTTTTAGCTGAGCTTCACTTAACTCCATTTTGCTAGCTCTATTTGTTTTTGACCACCAATTATTTTCTGACGAGTTCTTCTTTTGCACTGTCCAACCGCTTTGTCTTTTGCGCTGTCCACTCATCCAAACTTGACACGAGGTCGTTTTAAAAAATTTTCACTGTCGCTCATGTATTTTTGTCGTCAATGCTCTTTCCACAGGTATTGTTACACGGAATATGAGAATTAATGAATCGTTCAATATGCGTTATACTTACAATGAATTAATAGTGATTAACATTAAGTTCTTATTTAAATTGATTCTTAAGTATGAAAACTAGGTTATTATTATATTTTGGGGTGTTTAGTGTACCGCGACCTGTTAAGATCTATTGTACCCCCATTCGGAGCTTACAGCTCAGATATCAACCCATTTCCTCGAACAAAGTCGAGGTGTTTTGATAGGTTGATTCTTCCTAAGAGCTCATATATTAAGGCAGGACAGTCTGCGATGATGTGTGTAGAGGTTTCGTCCTCCATGTCACAGAATCTGCAAGTCCTGCTGCTGGTTATTCCTATCTTACCTAGGTGACTTTTCAGTCTGCAGTGCCCGGTTAGTAATCCTGTAACGATCCTAAGTGAATTCATCCATAGTTGAATAAGTTCCTCGAACCTCTTCTTGTTGTAGTTTTCTATTAGAGTTTTAGCTTGCCTTAGGCCTGGGGTATTCCTCCAGTGTTCTTGCCTAATGGTGCCTTCCTCTTTCCTAATGTATTCTTTTATTGTGTGCCCTCCTATGCCACAGTAGGGTTCTGGTCCTATCAGGGGCCGTTCGGCTCCTAGTTTTGCCATTTTATCGGCAATTTCATTTCCAGATATGTCCCTATGACCCGGAATCCATCTGAGGGCCAGTCTATCTAGACTGCCCAAACGGTTAAGTTTACTTTTCACCTCTAGGACTATCTTTGAGGTGACTTTATAACTGCATAGAGCAGTAATTGCTGCTCGGCTGTCCGAGCTGTCCGGTCCTGGTGGCCCCAGCTAAACTTCCCTTCGAACCATCTCACCAGTTCTTGAGGACCAAATAAATACTCGTAGTTAACAAGCAACTTGTTAACCAGCAAATCGTTGTACATACATGTAGGATTGCCATCTCTAAAGAGCAATTCCAGAGGTCTATATTTAACAGAACTATACTGATTCGATAGCATTAAGTTTAACAGAGGAGAGCATCAAGAGAGGGAAATATAAGAAGTTAAAAAGAGTAGAGAATGAGCTTGAAATCAAGAAGGTCGTGTGCTCTCGTAGCTAAGAAAGAAACGTGTGAAAACTAAGTGAAAAAACTGTAAAGCTGCATATCGTTTATATTTTAAATAAAGTGAACTTATATTACCTATATTAAATCGGAGTCAAGAAGCCTTTCTCTACATACAATTTTATGCGCGGAAAAACATATTGTCTCTTCAGATGACAGCAAATGTTCCTGGCAAAGCTTTATAAAGATGTGAAAGATTATAAAAATTTGATTAATACAAACTTAGTAAGCACCCCGAAAAAAAAATATTAAAAATCCAACAGCTGTCTTTTTACTGGGAATAATGTTAAAACTATCTCAAGACACTTTAACGTGTTCTGACGAACACGGCTAGGTCGATACCGGCTGGGTGCATACTCTGCCTACTAGATCGGCATAGCTCAGGAAAGAGGCAAGTTACTCCTTAGTCAGTATCACCGCCACCCAACTAAATTTGTAAACTGAGTAAGGAAGACTTGGGAAAGGATAAAGTCAATCCAGACGATCAAATCAACAAGGGAGAGAGGGAATGGATATTGTAACGATCTTGCCGGGGCAGCTTAGCCTCGTCCAGGGTTCGCTGCAACAAATTTTTTTTTGGTTGGCGCTGTGCCAAAATAAGAACACCATGAGTTTGGGTTTAAGAAATATAAATAAATATATTAAAATGCGTCTGAGACTTTTACCTCTTTTCAAACTCACCTAACTTAAGCGGAGCACAATACGCCCTATCTTTAACAATGGTTGCACGCCTGACTCGCCGGCCACGCTGTCTACCTGATTACGCCCCGCTTACGCTCCGCTATATACTCCGGTGCTACATGCGCTCGGATAATCTCGCTAAGCTCGCTCCGCTAGATACTCCGGCGCTACCCTAGATACTCAACGACCCTGTGTTCTCCTGTAGTGATCCTCGACTCGTTTCCCAAGGATGCACTATCCCTCGCGCTAACACTGGCCACTGCCAACCACGGCACTTGTCATTAGCATTACTTTTCTCAAAAGTAATGAATTGAATTTTCATTAGCATTATATTTGTCAAAAGTAGATTACATTATTAGATTCCCCAGATTACAGAACTGAAGAGAAGTAAATCCTAGCTGATCGGTTTCATGAGATATTTGTAAATGTAATTTTTACAAGACTAAATTACAACATAAAAAAAAAACATTGAACCGGACCAAAAAATTTTTTCTGGTAGAGTTGGTTTTCTACATTAAGAAAAAAATACAAAAAAATTTTTTAAGCGAATTTTTTTTACCGATTTTTTTAAGTTTAAGAAAAAAATTTCAAAGGCCTTTACGAGATTTCTTCATATCTTGGGTTGTAGTTTGCCGATTTGAATGTTTGATACCAATTATCACTACCAACAAACTAATCTTTAACTTTGCCATACAGATCATTTGCATTCGATAAGTAATTTGTCAGGAAGAGCTCGACAAACACAAAATTTGTGAATTTTTCGGTTTTTTCACCATATCTTAAACACTCGAAGAAAAGTCGATGAAAACAATGGTATGTTATAAAAATTTTGTATTCACATACACAATCAATATGTTATTAACAAATCCACATCAAAATATCACTCTTAGCTTGCCCCGATTTGGATGTTTGATACCAATTATCACTACCAACAAACTAATCTTTAACTTTGCCATACAGATCATTTGCATTCGATAAGTAATTTGTCAGGAAGAGCTCGACAAACACAAAATTTGTGAATTTTTCGGTTTTTTCACCATATCTTAAACACTCGAAGAAAAGTCGATGAAAACAATGGTATGTTATAAATTTTTTGTATTCACATACACAATCAATATGTAATTAACAAATCCACATCAAAATATCACTCTTAGCTTGCCCCAGGACCAACGACGAGGACGTGGTGATAGGATGGTCCCATTTTTAACAAAAATTTTTTTTTTTGTTTTTAGTATCTTTTAATATTTTTTTTTCAGTGTTTAGTTTATATAATTTTTTTGTATTTTGAATTTTATTATTAAAAAAACATTTTTGGAAATTGTGCACACGTTAAAAGTATGCAAAACTCTTGGAATTTTTTTGTTTGGTAACTAAAACACATAAATTAAAATATATTGCATACTTTTGAAGGCTTTTATAAAAGTTGATTTTAAGAGCTTAAATATTAAAAAATTCAATTGAATTAAAATTTTTTTGTTTAATTTTTAGTATTGTAAAAAGCTGAGCCCGTGCTTTACAAATTTTTTAGTTTCAATTTTTCAAAAACTTTTACGTAGTGCCCACGGAAAGTTGGCATATTCAAGGGGTTATATATCTTTTTTTTTTTTTATAACGAAAAATTTTTTTTCCTCAATCCTTAAGCTTATCCCCTAGAGAACATTTTCCCAAATTTTCATAGAGATCCGAATAATAGTTCGATAGGAAAACAGCGTTTTGAGGCGCGGTTCGTCACGTTACATATACTCAAAAAGGAACTTTGAATGCGATTATTTCAAAGTCGTGTTTTTCCAAAAGTGCCTTTGCTGTGACAGCGATTGCACAAGAACTATTTGATCGATCTTCTTCAATTTTTTTTAAAATTATTCGTAATGATTGTGCCGAGATTATGAACGATTCGGTTTTTATGTATTAAGTTTGATTTTGCAGATCAGAATTTTCAAATAAAATTTTTTGAACTCAAAAAATTAACTTTTTGGAAAAATTGTTACTGTATGCAGAAAAAACAAAATATTCTTGAAAATAATCGTTCACGAACTGAAAATAATACAATACTAATGAAATTTTTTTTGGTTTTCTGAAATCAGTCGACCTGCTGGACTTCATTCGTGGTCATCGCAAGCCGCTATAAAAAAGAGGGTTCCGAGCGAATTGCCATAACTTCGTAAATTATTTATATTTTTTAAGAACAATCGCTTGTTGTTTCGATAAAAACATGTACTATCAACAAATAATAGCTTCAGTGTCATAAAATAATTGCTACACACCTGAAAAAAAATCCAAAGTTCCCTCAATTTTTTCGCTCAAAAAGGTATATAACCCCTTAAAAGCCGATAAAAATGTAAACAATTAATATTTTTTTAAGGATTTATTTTTTTTTAATTGCGATCTTTTGTTGTTGAGTATGTGTTTAATTGGGTTGAATCTCTGCAGTAGTTTTTTTTTTATAAATAAAAAACTAAAAAATAGGATATATTTTTTCAACATTGGCTCAGATTATACAGCCACAAAAAAAAATATTTTTCGGGTCTGGATGTCAGACCATGTTTACTATATGTTTTCGGGGTCGCTGAATCCGAATCCGAGGTCTAAAAAACTCCAGAATGTCAGGGTTACGACATAACCTCAAAAACTAGATAAAATTTTTCTTTTCCGAGTTCTGGGCTCAGATCATGTTTACCATATGTTTTTGGAGTCACTGAATGGTAATCATGATCTGATCTGATCTCGGATTCTGGCTGACTTTATGATATCTTAAGGTTCTTTACACACAAAGCCCTCTACGGTCTCGGCATCTGTGTAAGTTTCCACTTCTGGGGATTCAACTGTACATTTTTTAATTCGCTCACTAATCTCCTCTAACTGCTTTTCAAATGATTGTTTTTGAACTGCGAGCGCACCGGCAACAGCACTTTCTACGATCGCTTTTAGCTGAGCTTCACTTAACTCCATTTTGCTAGCTCTATTTGTTTTTGACCACCAATTATTTTCTGACGAGGTCTTCTTTTGCACTGTCCAACCGCTTTGTCTTTTGCGCTGTCCACTCATCCAAACTTGACACGAGGTCGTTTTTAAAAAATTTTCACTGTCGCTCATGTATTTTTGTCGTCAATGCTCTTTCCACAGGTATTGTTACACGGAATATGAGAATTAATGAATCGTTCAATATGCGTTATACTTACAATGAATTAATAGTGATTAACATTAAGTTCTTATTTAAATTGATTCTTAAGTATGAAAACTAGGTTATTATTATATTATTGGGGTGTTTAGTGTACCGCGACCTGTTAAGATCTATTGTACCCCCATTCGGAGCTTACAGCTCAGATATCAACCCATTTCCTCGAACAAAGTCGAGGAGTTTTGATAGGTTGATTCTTCCTAAGAGCTCATATATTAAGGCAGGACAGTCTGCGATGATGTGTGTAGAGGTTTCGTCCTCCATGTCACAGAATCTGCAAGTCCTGCTGCTAGTTATTCCTATCTTACCTAGGTGACTTTTCAGTCTGCAGTGCCCGGTTAGTAATCCTGTAACGATCCTAAGTGAATTCATCCCTAGTTGAATAAGTTCCTCGAACCTCTTCTTGTTGTAGTTTTCTATTAGAGTTTTAGCTTGCCTTAGGCCTGGGGTATTCCTCCAGTGTTCTTGCCTAATGGTGCCTTCCTCTTTCCTAATGTATTCTTTTATTGTGTGCCTTCCTATGCCACAGTAGGGTTCTGGTCCTATCAGGGGCCGTTCGGCTCCTAGTTTTGCCATTTTATCGGCAATTTCATTTCCAGATATGTCCCTATGACCCGGAATCCATCTGAGGGCCAGTCTATCTAGACTGCCCAAACGGTTAAGTTTACTTTTCACCTCTAGGACTATCTTTGAGGTGACTTTATTACTGCATAGAGCAGTAATTGCTGCTCGGCTGTCCGAGCTGTCCGGTCCTGGTGGCCCCAGCTAAACTTCCCTTCGAACCATCTCACCAGTTCTTGAGGACCAAATAAATACTCGTAGTTAACAAGCAACTTGTTAACCAGCAAATCGTTGTACATACATGTAGGATTGCCATCTCTAAAGAGCAATTCCAGAGGTCTATATTTAACAGAACTATACTGATTCGATAGCATTAAGTTTAACAGAGGAGAGCATCAAGAGAGGGAAATATAAGAAGTTAAAAAGAGTAGAGAATGAGCTTGAAATCAAGAAGGTCGTGTGCTCTCGTAGCTAAGAAAGAAACGTGTGAAAACTAAGTGAAAAAACTGTAAAGCTGCATATCGTTTATATTTTAAATAAAGTGAACTTATATTACCTATATTAAATCGGAGTCAAGAAGCCTTTCTCTACATACAATTTTATGCGCGGAAAAACATATTGTCTCTTCAGATGACAGCAAATGTTCCTGGCAAAGCTTTATAAAGATGTGAAAGATTATAAAAATTTGATTAATACAAACTTAGTAAGCACCCCGAAAAAAAATATTAAAAATCCAACAGCTGTCTTTTTACTGGGAATAATGTTAAAACTATCTCAAGACACTTTAACGTGTTCTGACGAACACGGCTAGGTCGATACCGGCTGGGTGCATACTCTGCCTACTAGATCGGCATAGCTCAGGAAAGAGGCAAGTTACTCCTTAGTCAGTATCACCGCCACCCAACTAAATTTGTAAACTGAGTAAGGAAGACTTGGGAAAGGATAAAGTCAATCCAGACGATCAAATCAACAAGGGAGAGAGGGAATGGATATTGTAACGATCTTGCCGGGGCAGCTTAGCCTCGTCCAGGGTTCGCTGCAACAAATTTTTTTGGTTGGCGCTGTGCCAAAATAAGAACACCATGAGTTTGGGTTTAAGAAATATAAATAAATATATTAAAATGCGTCTGAGACTTTTACCTCTTTTCAAACTCACCTAACTTAAGCGGAGCACAATACGCCCTATCTTTAACAATGGTTGCACGCCTGACTCGCCGGCCACGCTGTCTACCTGATTACGCCCCGCTTACGCTCCGCTATATACTCCGGTGCTACATGCGCTCGGATAATCTCGCTAAGCTCGCTCCGCTAGATACTCCGGCGCTACCCTAGATACTCAACGACCCTGTGTTCTCCTGTAGTGATCCTCGACTCGTTTCCCAAGGATGCACTATCCCTCGCGCTAACACTGGCCACTGCCAACCACGGCACTTGTCATTAGCATTACTTTTCTCAAAAGTAATGAATTGAATTTTCATTAGCATTATATTTGTCAAAAGTAGATTACATTATTAGATTCCCCAGATTACAGAACTGAAGAGAAGTAAATCCTAGCTGATCGGTTTCGCGAGATATTTGTAAATGTAATTTTTTACAAGACTAAATTACAACATAAAAAAAAAACATTGAACCGGACCAAAAAATTTTTTCTGGTAGAGTTGGTTTTCTACATTAAGAAAAAAATACAAAAAAAAAATTTTTAAGCGAATTTTTTTTACCGATTTTTTAAGTTTAAGAAAAAAATTTCAAAGGCCTTTACGAGATTTCTTCATATCTTGGGTTGTAGTGGGCCGATTTGAATGTTTGATACCAATTATCACTACCAACAAACTAATCTTTAACTTTGCCATACAGATCATTTGCATTCGATAAGTAATTTGTCAGGAAGAGCTCGACAAACACAAAATTTGTGAATTTTTCGGTTTTTTCACCATATCTTAAACACTCGAAGAAAAGTCGATGAAAACAATGGTATGTTATAAAAATTTTGTATTCACATACACAATCAATATGTTATTAACAAATCCACATCAAAATATCACTCTTAGCTTGCCCCGATTTGGATGTTTGATACCAATTATCACTACCAACAAACTAATCTTTAACTTTGCCATACAGATCATTTGCATTCGATAAGTAATTTGTCAGGAAGAGCTCGACAAACACAAAATTTGTGAATTTTTTGGTTTTTTCACCATATCTTAAACACTCGAAGAAAAGTCGATGAAAACAATGGTATGTTATAAATTTTTTGTATTCACATACACAATCAATATGTTATTAACAAATCCACATCAAAATATCACTCTTAGCTTGCCCCAGGACCAACGACGAGGACGTGGTGATAGGATGGTCCCATTTTTAACAAAAATTTTTTTTTTTGTTTTTAGTATCTTTTAATATTTTTTTTTCAGTGTTTAGTTTATATAATTTTTTTGTATTTTGAATTTTATTATTAAAAAAACATTTTTGGAAATTGTGCACACGTTAAAAGTATGCAAAACTCTTGGAATTTTTTTGTTTGGTAACTAAAACACATAAATTAAAATATATTGCATACTTTTGAAGGCTTTTATAAAAGTTGATTTTAAGAGCTTAAATATTAAAAAATGCAATTGAATTAAAATTTTTTGTTTAATTTTTAGTATTGTAAAAAGCTGAGCCCGTGCTTTACAAATTTTTTTAGTTTCAATTTTTTCAAAAACTTTTACGTAGTGCCCACGGAAAGTTGGCATATTCAAGGGGATATACATTTTTTTTTTTAAAACGAAAAATTTTTTTACCTGAATCCTTAAGCTTATCCCCTAGAGAACATTTTCCCAAATTTTCATAGAGATCCGAATAATAGTTCGATAGGAAAACAGCGTTTTGAGGCGCGGTTCGTCACGTTACATATACTCAAAAAGGAACTTTGAATGCGATTATTTCAAATTCGTGTTTTTCCAAAAGTGCCTTTGCTGTGACAGCGATTGCACAATAACTATTTGATGGATCTTCTTCAATTTTTTTTAAAATTATTCGTAATGATTGTGCCGAGTTTGTGAACGATTCGGTTTTTATGCATTAAGTTTGATTTTGCAGATCAGAATTTTCAAATAAAATTTTTTGAACTCGAAAAATTAACTTTTTGGAAAAATTGTTACTGTATGCAGAAAAAACCAAATATTCTTGAAAATAATCGTTCACGAACTGAAAATAATACAATACTAATGAAATTTTTTTGGTTTTCTGAAATCAGTCGACCTGCTGGACTTTATTCGTGGTCATCGCAAGCCGCTATAAAAAAAAGGGTTCCGAGCGAATTGCCATAACTTCGTAAATTATTTATATTTTTTAAGAACAATCGCTTGTTGTTTCGATAAAAACATGTACTATCAACAAATAATAACTTCAGTGTCATAAAATAATTGCTACACACCTGAAAAAAATCCAAAGTTCCCTCAATTTTTTCGCTCAAAAGGTATATAACCCCTTAAAAGCCGATAAAAATGTAAACAATTAATATTTTTTTAAGGATTTATTTTTTTTTAGTTGCGATCTTTTGTTGTTGAGTATGTGTTTAATTGGGTTGAATCTCTGCAGTAGTTTTTTTTTTATAAATAAAAAACTAAAAAATAGGATATATTTTTCAACATTGGCTCAGATTATACAGCCACACAAAAAAAATATTTTTTCGGGTCTGGATGTCAGACCATGTTTACTATATGTTTTCGGGGTCGCTGAATCCGAATCCGAGGTCTAAAAAACTCCAGAATGTCAGGGTTACGACATAACCTCAAAAACTAGATAAAATTTTTCTTTTCCGAGTTCTGGGCTCAGATCATGTTTACCATATGTTTTTGGAGTCACTGAATGGTAATCATGATCTGATCTGATCTCGGATTCTGGCTGACTTTATGATATCTTAAGGTTCTTTACACACAAAACCCTCTACGGTCTCGGCATCTGTGTAAGTTTCCACTTCTGGGGATTCAACTGTACATTTTTTAATTCGCTCACTAATCTCCTCTAACTGCTTTTCAAATGATTGTTTTTGAACTGCGAGCGCACCGGCAACAGCACTTTCTACGATCGCTTTTAGCTGAGCTTCACTTAACTCCATTTTGCTAGCTCTATTTGTTTTTGACCACCAATTATTTTCTGACGAGTTCTTCCTTTTCACTGTCCAACCGCTTTGTCTTATGCGCTGTCCACTTATCCAAACTTGACACGAGGTCGTTTTAAAAAATGTTCACTGTCGCTCATGTATTTTTGTCGTCAATGCTCTTTCCACAGGTATTGTTACACGGAATATGAGAATTAATGAATCGTTCAATATGCGTTATACTTACAATGAATTAATAGTGATTAACATTAAGTTCTTATTTAAATTGATTCTTAAGTATTAATATTTTGTTTTATGAAAACAAGGTTATTATTATATTTTGGGGTGTTTAGTGTACCGCGACCTGTTAAGATCTATTGTACCCCCATTCGGAGCTTACAGCTCAGATATCAACCCATTTCCTCGAACAAAGTCGAGGAGTTTTGATAGGTTGAGTCTTCCTAAGAGCTCATATATTAAGGCAGGACAGTCTGCTATGATGTGTGTAGAGGTTTCGTCCTCCATGTCACAGAATCTGCAAGTCCTGCTGCTGGTTATTCCTATCTTACCTAGGTGACTTTTCAGTCTGCAGTGCCCGGTTAGTAATCCTGTAACGATCCTAAGTGAATTCATCCCTAGTTGAATAAGTTCCTCGAACCTCTTCTTGTTGTAGTTTTCTATTAGAGTTTTAGCTTGCCTTAGGTCAGAATTGTTAAGTCCAGACTTTACAGGAAATATAAAGACTCCGGTTCTCAATCTGCTTTTTCAAAATATCTAAGTGCTCGGTCAAAATTTACCGTGCTTAACGCGCAGTGCTATAAAAATTATTTAAATCGTTGTAAGGTCCAGTTCTCGCAGGACCCGAAACAGTTTTATAACTTTGTTAACACCAAGCGTAAATCTACTTCTTATCCTTCCTCGCTTTATTTTGAAAACATGACGGCTACCACAGATCAGGCAATAGCCGATCTTTATGCCCAGTTTTTTCAAACGACTTATACTAATTCAGCACATCCAATAGAGCCTTATTCTTACACCATGTCCACGTCGAACCTTATATTCAGTCCTACTATAAACGAAAGCTTTTTATTTTTGGATCTTCAACGTGTTAAGCCTGTTTACTCTCCAGGTCCCGACGGAATTCCTGGCTGCGTGCTTAGGAATTGCGCGGAAGCCCTGTGCAAACCCCTTCTCAAATTGTTCACCTTATCTTTAGAAACCTCCCAATTTCCCCTTATTTGGAAGGAGTCATTTGTTATTCCTCTCCACAAAAAGGTAACAAATCGGATGCCAGCAATCATAGAGGTATCTCTAAGTTGTCGGCTATTCCCAAACTTTTCGAAAACATCATTACTCCTCATTTGCAGCACCTTTGTAGGTCAGTTAAATCTCCGTGTCAACACGGATTTATGAAAAGAAGATCAACAACTACTAACCTTTTGGAGCTCACCTCATTCGTGATAAAGGGCTTTAAAAGTAGCTTTCAAACAGATGTCATTTACACTGACTTTAGTAAAGCATTTGACTCTGTAAATCACTCACTTTTAGTTCGGAAACTTGACTTGTTAGGGTTTCCAATTGACCTTCTTAGATGGATTTTAAGTTATCTGAATGGCAGGACACAAAGAGTCCTTTTTAAAAATTCTCTTTCTGGTCTTCTCCGAGTTACTTCCGGCGTCCCACAAGGTAGTCACCTTGGTCCGCTTCTTTTTACTTTATTTATTAACGACCTTCCATTAATTATAAATCATTCTCGCGTACTTATGTACGCAGATGATGTTAAGTTATGCCTGCAGTACAAGGATATTTCCAGCCATTCTGACTTACAATCCGATCTAAACAATTTTCAAAACTGGTGCCGTGATAATTTACTAAATTTAAACGGGTCTAAGTGCAAGTTGATGACTTTTTGCCGAGTCAATCCAAAACTTGCAACTTACTCACTAAGTGGGAAATCTTTGGATAGAATAACTATGGTTGACGATCTTGGCGTCCTTTTGGACCCAAAACTTAAGTTTACTGATCACATTTCGTCCATGGTTAATAAAGCCAGAGGAGTGCTTGGTTTTATTAAAAGATGGTCGAAGGAATTTGACGATCCCTACGTCACTAAGACCTTATTTACTTCGCTAGTCCGTCCGATTCTAGAGTATGGGTCTCCCGTCTGGAGTCCCCAATACGGAGTACATATAGATCGCATTGAATCTGTTAAAAAAAACTTTTTAATTTTTGCTTTACGGTGCCTCAACTGGGATGCAAACCTTAATTTACCTTCTTATTCTAGCAGATTACTTTTAATTAATTTACCCTCCCTAGCTAACCGTAGAACGATGCTTGGTACTATTTTTATTTATAATCTTATTCGTGGTGATATTGACAATGCCGACTTGGTTGGTCGGCTTAACTTTTCTGTGCCAAGTAGATTAACTAGAAATTATATACCCTTAATATTAAACCATTGTAGATCTAACTATGACTTGCATGAGCCTTTCAGAGTATTATGTTCTGACTATAATAGACTTTATCCTATAATCTCAAAGTCTGACTCTCTGCCGCTCTTAAAACGACTTATACTAACTTCGTTAGCACAAAGTTAGATCCTACTTTTCCTCGGACTTTTGCCTATCTTTTCATAACTCGCGTCTATCTTCTCGCGAATCGGGCCGTACGATACACGGCTGCGCCCCCCGGTCGGTTGGGCGGGTAAGTGGGCCGTGGGACTACGCGCGTTTTCATTAGGCCTGGGGTATTCCTCCAGTGTTCTTGCCTAATGGTGCCTTCCTCTTTCCTAATGTATTCTTTTATTGTGTGCCCTCCTATGCCACTGTAGGGTTCTGGTCTTATCAGGGGCCGTTCGGCTCCTAGTTTTGCCATTTTATCGGCAAATTCATTTCCAGATATGTCCCTATGACCCGGAATCCATCTGAGGGCCAGTCTATCTAGACTGCCCAAACGGTTAAGTTTACTTTTCACCTCTAGGACTATCTTTGAGGTGACTTTATAACTGCATAGAGCAGTAATTGCTGCTCGGCTGTCCGAGCTGTCCGGGCCTGGTGGCCCCAGCTAAACTTCCCTTCGAACCATCTCACCAGTTCTTGAGGACCAAATAAATACTCGTAGTTAACAAGCAACTTGTTAACCAGCAAATCGTTGTACATACAATTTTATGCGCGGAAAAACATATTGTCTCTTCAGATGACAGCAAATGTTCCTGGCAAAGCTTTAAAAAATATTAAAAATCCAACAGCTGTCTTTTTACTGGGAATAATGTTAAAACTATCTCAAGACACTTTAACGTGTTCTGACGAACACGGTTAGGTCGATACCGGCTGGGTGCATACTCTGCCTACTAGATCGGCATAGCTCAGGAAAGAGGCAAGTTACTCCTTAGTCAGTATCACCGCCACCCAACTAAATTTGTAAACTGAGTAAGGAAGACTTGGGAAAGGATAAAGTCAATCCAGACGATCAAATCAACAAGGGAGAGAGGGAATGGATATTGTAACGATCTTGCCGGGGCAGCTTAGCCTCGTCCAGGGTTCGCTGCAACAAATTTTTTTTTGGTTGGCGCTGTGCCAAAATAAGAACACCATGAGTTTGGGTTTAAGAAATATAAATAAATATATCAAAATGCGTCTGAGACTTTTACCTCTTTTCAAACTACACCTAACTTAAGCGGAGCACAATACGCCCTATCTTTAACAATGGTTGCACGCCTGACTCGCCGGCCACGCTGTCTACCTGATCACGCCCCGCTTACGCTCCGCTATATACTCCGGTGCTACATGCGCTCGGATAATCTCGCTAAGCTCGCTCCGCTAGATACTCCGGCGCTACCCTAGATACTCAACGACCCTGTGTTCTCCTGTAGTGATCCTCGACTCGTTTCCCAAGGATGCACTATCCCTCGCGCTAACACTGGCCACTGCCAACCACGGCACTTGTCCTCTTTAACGCTCAGGTCACCTCGCACTAAACTCCAAAATTAACTGCCCCGACTCTAGTCCTACCCCGCATTTTTATACCCCCTTAAATTGCTCCTACTTCTGTTCAGCAGTCCGCTCTCCCGCCAAAGCTCCTTGTTTAGCGCGTCCCGCTTTGCTCTGACTATCCGCCTAAAGCGGCGCTGCTTCTATTCCGCAGCCCGCTTTCTCGCTTAACACTCTTTGTTTAACGCGTGCCGCCACGCGCTGACTGCCCGCTGTGTCGAAAGCTATCGCATCCAATCTCTTATACTGCGTTCCCCTTCCCACTCAACCTCTTTTATTGCGTTTTGTAAGGGATCTTAGCGGTTCCTTGTTATTGCTCTTCGACTTGGCCCGCCCTACCAGTAAAGATATTCTATAGTTGGTTGTCCTTAGCCATATAAAATGAAAACTTTTTAGCTCAGGTGCCCATCATAATTCATTCCATTATAAATGCTCAACTTCAAGTTCAAGTTTTATGCACCCATTTTGAAAGAGTTCGTCCACTTTTCCGCTGATTTCTTCCTGATTTTCGGATTCTTAGACACTAGTCTCTGTTTAATTGGGCGATCATCGCTCATTTGTATGGTGTGCGCCGCTACGTTTGATGTTCCTTGCACCCCTTTTCAGCTGAGTTTTCAGGAATTCCTCTATGTCCTTTTCCTCGGGTGCGTGTTTGAATAACGCCACAGACAATCCTTTCTAGAGGAAATTCCAGTCTAATACCAGTGAGTCGATCACCCCTGGTAAGATAAGCATAGTTGCCGAATCTGATCTGTACTTTAAGCTGTGTGTCTATCCCGCTGCTTCTGCCGTCTGCCAACCTATGTTTACTTGCCGTCCGTCCCTGCAATCTTTCCTTTATCAGCCAGTTTGTGCGCCAGCTCTTTGCTTATAAAGCTCGCTGTGGCTCCAGTGTCGATTGTGGCTTTGAGTGTGCTCCCCCCGATCACTACCACCGCTGACAACTGCTACTCCTCCTCGATTAACTTGGCAGGTCGTTTGGAGAGACAGCACCTTGCGACCCCTGCTCGCCTCTCTGTGGCTGTGATCGCTGGCCATTTCCCGCTTGTTGTGGGCGGTTTTTTTTTCTAACTGATTTCTCTCTAAAAAATTCCAGAAAACGGGTAATATTTCGGTCTATTATTGTAAAATCAAAACGCTGTAAAACCCACAAAAAATAAATTAGAACATAGTTTTTTATTTGCGATACTCGAAGAGCAAGCTATGCTATGCATTTAGCTATGCTGCAAGTATAGTCTACATACATTTATTACATACACGTGTTTGTGAATGTAAAAAAATGCAAATGTATTGTGAGTAGTTGAATAACTTCTCACAAATAAGAGTGAATGATCACGCAAGTAGATGCCTGCCAGTTGCCAGATACGCGGCGAATTCGCCCGTAGTAACGGCAGTGCAAGGAGAGAGAGCGGAGAGCGAGAGGGAAATATAAGAGAGAGACGGAAGATCAGAGAGAGCCAGCGTGCTGTGGTGCCGTGCGCAGAGGGCGAAAGGTTGATCGGTGATCGTGGACCTTGGACCCAAGAAAAGGAGACGCCGAACGCCAGAAGCGGGACTCAGTAAGTGCACGCGCGCCGATGCGTAAGAAAGTGAACAAGGAACAAGTTTACAAGGTGCAGCAGCAAGCCAGACACCCAGGATCGGCCAGCAGGACACACAAGACCTGCAGGGACACACAGGATCTACCAGCAGGACACACAGGACCTACTGGGACACACAGGATCTGCCAGCAGGACACACAGGATCTGCTAGGACACACAGTATCTACCAGCAGGACACACAGGATCTGCCAGCAGGACACACAGGATCTGCTAGAACACACAGGATCGGCTGGGACACACAGAAGCTGACAGCAGGCCACTTAGGATCTACCAGGACTTGAGCGGAGACGCAATTGGTGAGGATCGCGGTTTAGTTGGGTGCCTGACTACAGTGCCTTTCGGAACTAGACCCAGGCGTACGCATGGCACGTTCGGTAGTGCCTGAACAGGCGTGTGGTCCCACGAAGAGAAACCGTGGCAAAGGGCTCTAGAACCAGGTTCCTTACAACTACGCCTATTTCGACAAGACCTTGGCGTATGCCTGGCGCGTCCAATAGAGTGTAAATAAGCGAGTCCTGGCGCGAGCGGGGCATACCAGGTGCCTTGCAACTGCGTCTAACTCTGCTAGACCCCGGCGTATGCCTGGCGCGTCGGATGGATCGTAGACAAGCGTATCCTGGCGCCAACCGTGGTCTAGAACCAGGTTCCTCACACAACGCATACCGCGACTAGACCCTGGCGTATGCCTGGCGCGTCGGATAGTGCAGAAGTGATCGTATCCTGGCGCGGCCATCCTAGATAACGGCCACGGATCAGGTCCATATTCCTCACTGCGTAAAGTACCTGCGGGCCAGTCTATCGAACGCAGCCAGGACCAGCAGCCAGCATTACCAAGATATCGAGCACAGCCAGGATAAACAGGACAGGATGTCAAACACAGACAGGACCCACAAGCAGCCATGGACAGCGAGCACAGGCAGGATCACCAATCAGCCAGCCAGTCCATCAGCCAGAAGCGGCGTGATCAACGAGCAAGCGAGCGCCTGCGAAAATCGAGATACACAATTTATAAGAGAAGAGCCATGGAATAAATACCCTTTAACCAGAATTCTGTGGATTATCACTAATTAGTTGGGCAATCACGCATATATAAATTTGGTGGAACGAACACCCAAACTCTACTGATCTAGCCGCACAAATAAGTAGCGAGCAGAAAGTAAAAATATCAGTTCGTTACAGTAGTTTATGTAGCCCACAACAGGTGGCGAATCTATCGTTTTTTCTTGTTATGTTTTTTTTAAGAGGGTAATGAGTAGTATTAAAACAAGATCAACTGCACTCCGGGAGTGCAGGCAGAAGTGAAAACTTGAACTTGCGCCATAAGTTCAAGTTGGGCACCTTTTTGGGTGAGCATTTTTAGGTGCGCTCGTGACATGAGAAATTATACATAAAAAATCAAGTTTATCAAAGCAATTTGGGCACTGGGAAGTGGTTTTATTTGAATGAGTACATTTCAAATTACAATTACAAATAGAATACAAAATTTATTAATTCTCATCCATAATTTCAACAACTCTTACATCATCATTATTAGCATTTTCATCATTATTACCAGGATTTTCATCAAATTCTAAAACTGAAACAATAGGTTTATGGAAACTAAAGTATGAATTGAACAATTTTGATTTAAATCTATTTATATATCTTGTGAATACTGCGTCAAAAGTCATTTTGTATTTTCTTGTGCTAAGATTGCGATCATTTTACATCGGTTAATCAAATTCTTCATGTAAAAATTCAATTAATGAATGATTTTTGACATCTGCAAAGTTTATGTTGAAATATTTACTCAAAATCATAGGATAATGATCAAATCTTTTATTAATTTTCATCATAAATAGTGTGTAATGAGCTTTCGAATGAATGAACAAATTTGAATACAAGAACTCTCGTATTGCTTATCAAGACTGTTTTGGTGGAATATAAATTGCAGCCATTGCTATTGTTTGTCCATTAGAATGGCATTGGCAAATACATATATAACCAATATTCGTTTTTTTCTTCTTTTTTCGCTTTTTCTGTTACCAAAAAAAAAAAAAAAAAAGCAAAGAAGACACACACACACACACACACACACACACACACACACACACACACACGCACACGCAAACACACACACACACCATGTAGAATTGATGTAGAAACCATGTAGAATTCATGTTAAAGCCATGTAGAATTGATGTAGAAGCCATGTAGAATTCATGTAAAAACCATGTAGAAACCATGTAAAATTCATTCAAATTCAATTTGTCAATCAAGAAGTAAAAAAAAAACAAGAAAGAACGCTATAGTCGGGTTTCCCAACTATAAGATTTGCGATACTCATTCGCCCTCTTTAAAAAAACAAAACGAGAAAAAACTATAGAGTCGCCACCTATTGTGGGGCTACGTTAACTACATATGTAGATTTTACATTCACAAACAAGGCATAGCAATATATTCTATAACTTCTTTATTATTTATTAGAGCACAAAATGGTTCGGAATGTAGTAAGACAGTACACATATCATTATATTTCTTTTAAAACCGTAACGATTGCATAAAAAATGAGAGCGCCACAGATTTTCGTGGTTTGTGGGCGGTAAAAGGGGCGTGATCAAGTTTTGAAACAAACTTGATCTGAGCTTTGTTTCTGGAAGCAAAATTTGGTGGTTCTAGCTTTTATAGTTCCCGAGATCTCGACGTTTGTACGGACGGACGGACGGACGGACAGGCAGACATTTGCTCGTTTACAGTATTTGCTTACTCTTCGAGTATCGCAAATAAATATTCTTAAACCAGTAGGTGACAATCAGGCCCAAACCAAAATTGCTGCCACCAAAAAAAACACTACCTGCGTAAATTTGTTCACGTTTTAGAACTCTGAATTAGTTTTTTGGTAAATTCTTTCAAGAGCAGGTATGGCAAATTCTACCTTTTCTGAAAGGTAAATTATGACCCTACTAGACAAATTTTGTTTTTTTCAAAAAAAAATTATGCTGTTAACAGGTAAAAGCAAATAATCGTTTATTTTTTAATTTTGTCCCAATCTTGACATGAAATTATTCTTCGATTTAAAAGCGACAATTCGAAACTCTGTGGTGCCCACATCTTTAATGCTAGAGAAAAGTGGCCTTCATAAATGTTGTTTGTATTGAAAATATTTACACAGATATCTAAAAATATAGAAAATTTTACCAGTTTTAAGAAATTGTGTATACATGACGTTGATCTGCTCTCCTACCGTGGGAATTTGAACGTCACATACCAAGGCGCTTTCGCAATCATGCGCAGAATCGGTTTTAATTTTTGTACTGTCATGATAACAGAGTCACAAGCCGTGCATACTTGAATGCGTATTGCTTCATATTTAAAATGACCACGATCTTTTCTAGGCTTTGAACTAGGCAAACAAGTACAAGTACTGCTTCTTTGGCTGGTTGTTGGATGTTGGTATCCTGAAGCTTAAGCATAGGAAAGATCTATCTTCTTAATCAATAACAAAAATAATAATAAAAAATTGCAGAGCTGCGAATTTTTGCCATTTATTTCATCTGTTGATCTACTTTCTGTATGAGTCCAGAAAATTGTAAGTCGTTACGCTTCACTCCTCACTGACATCTCCAAGATTTAGTGGAAAGCTTGCACAGGGACTATGGATACTCATTAGAGTGATACTTATTTGGACGATTTTTGAATTTGCAACGGGGCACTTTCTCATTCGAATATATACCTTGAAATATAAAATACCTTTTTTTTTTTTTTAGGTCATGGTTTAGGGGTCGCTACCAAGGTTTCAATTTTAAGGGGCTCCATAAATTTTGTCCATAAATAATTTAAGAATCTGAGTACAAAATGTTGTCTAAAATGTGAAGTCGATACGAATAATAGTTTCGGAGATACAATTCCTTGAATGTGCGCGCCCCACTGAAAGTGCACTTTACTCATGTTGCATCCAAGCTTGTGATTCATATAATTTGAAAATATTTTGAACAAAATATTTTAAAAGTCGCCAGATTTCTTGTTACCTAGAAAATGTTGCACGACTTAAAAAAAAGAAGTTCAAGCAGCCTTTTAACTCTATTTTCGATGGGAAGACTATGTCATTTATAAGAACTCGTATCTAAGGTCTCTTAAAAATACCACAGCGAAATTTGTCCTTGCAAAGTCAAGGAAACTTGGTTCCTAAGTTTACGAAACAGTTGTTTTCTCGGTTTAAAGCCTTTACAATTTGCTTTATAAAAGACGCCACTCTGATGTAACTTTATGTAATAGGCCCATTTATCGCATAAGTCCTTTTACATCTTTGCAATGAACAAAACTTTTTGATTTAGAAAAAAAAGGTTTAAAATCCTTTTCCCTGTCCCGGTAAAATTAAATCTTTGTACCAGGTAACATATTGCGGTCGTTTAATGTATAACATATTGCGGTCGATGCTAGGATTTCCCCCCATTGGTTAGAGAGGTTGAGGTCTCTATGAGGTTATTTAAAGAATCCTGATCAACGAAGTAAACTTTTAACGGTTCCGGGTTTTTCTTGACTTTTGGTGGTCATATAGTTTTGGTCTTGGTCAATCTGTTCTTCAAAAATCCGTCAGGGTGGCGTTGGCACTGGAAGTTAATCCGAATGTAACACTCGCCTTTGGGCGGAACTCCTTTCTTGATTCTTCCACGTTCTGCGGTTTGTTCATTTTGAGTTAAATTAATAGAAATAAAAGTCATGGGAATGGTTTCAAATCATGGGAACACCAAATTTAAAAGATCTATTTTTTCCGTTGCTGTAGTAGGCAAGTATGCTGCAGTATCAGGCGTCAACTCTTTGTTTATCAGGGTTTCGAAGCCAAAATATGCGGAATACGCATTCATTAACTTTTCTGTTAAAAGTGCCAATATTCGTTAAATGAAAGAACACAGTAATATTTTTCAAGATAACAAAGTTTGGTTGCTGACCTAAAAAATCGAGCCCTGTATGACCAATTTTTTACTTGAGATGAATTTTAAACTTAAAATTTAACCCCCTCAAGCTGATAAGTTACGCCCATGTTTATATATTTAAGCAAAGGTAAATTATGAAATACCCTATATTATAACAGGTTATGGTACTGTTTGTGAAGAGTCACTGTGAACAAAATATAGAAAAAATTCTTAAGTATCCAAAAAATCTTTTGGAAGCTTTATCGATGTCTCAACTGTTAGATTTATATCGACTTCTTGGTTTAAACTAAATTCATATAAGAAAATATATTTATTGGATTTTTAAAAGCTTTAACAAATCGTATTTTTTTTCATTTAGTTGTGAATGTAAAAACAAAAACTTGCATAGTTTCCTTTCTACGTTATTGAAGAAGGTTTATCAGAACCGTACCTTAAGAAGGCGTAAAAGACTTTCTAATTCTGAAAAGGACTCTTGAATTGCTAAACCATTCTTGGAGATACAGCAAAACAAATAAAAGAAAATCGGGTTTTTTAACCCTTGTGTGAGCGGAAGGAACATTTTTGTTCGATTTCGATTTCGCTTGTAAATATCTTGGGTTGTGTGAAAGATATCGAGCTGAAATTTTCTGACAGCTCGATTCTAAAGATTCTTAACAAGTTTGGTAATCTTGGAATTTATTAAGGACATCTTGTAAAATTTAACCTTTACCTGGAAAAGAGGAGTCTCCAAAGCGCAAAAAAGCCGCTGGTGGTAGGCCAAAGGGGAACACCCCGCAGCCTCCGTCAGGTGACCAGCAGAGCACTCCCGTGGATCAGCAGCCGAACTCAGCAACCGCTCAAATGTTGCTAAGATCGGCAGCCAAAAAAGATTCGGAGCCCGATCAATCCACAGCGGAGTGTATGCAAACAGGAGATCCTGAAAATTCCGATTTGTCCGTAGTGGTTTCACAGTTGGTGAATCCACCTAACCTAGTAAACATACCGCCACAAGGGGATATTGAGTCCGGACTACCGGGCATAGGTGGTTCTGCAGACGCACAACCTGCACCACCTAAAGCTATTTCAGTGGTTCCACTAAAGAAACAAATATTTGTTTCTCGGCTTTCCCCTGATCAAACATCTTCTGATGTACTGTCTTATATACAAAACAAAACAAAAGCCGAAAACGCTAAGGTGAAAAAATTCAACTTCTCTTATGCTAGGGATATTTCATCTTTCATGATCACTGTCCCACCCGAGTACTTTGCTACCATAAGCTCTGCCAAATTTTGGCCGGACAATTTGGTGGTAAAGGAGCTCGAAGCTAAGAAAAAAAAGAAAGGGCCCACGGGAATAAGACTTCCCAGTCGTGGCCAGACCATTGTGCCATCTTCCTTTTCTACTTCTTCTTCAAAAAACTAACTAAAAACCTCCTTCTTTCCTATCAAAATGCAAGAGGCTTGCGTAGCAAGCTAACTAAATTGTATTCTGATAGCTTTTCATTTGCATCCCATGTTATTGTGTTTACAGAAACCTGGTTAAAGCCGGAGATTCTTAGCTCCGAAGTTTTTCCCGGTAAGTACACAATATATAGGCTTGACCGTCCTTCCAAACGGGGAGGTGGAGTTTTAATTACCGTGGACTCCAACCTCACGTCGGAAGAGGTATGTGTTGAGGAATTTAATAATATTGAATTTATTTGTACAAAGCTGACCCTTCCGGGAAAGTTTATATATATCACTTGCTCCTATGTTCCGCCGTCTTCTGAACTCCAAGAGTACTTAAATCATCTTTCTGCGATACAGTCCGTTTCAAATAGGCTGTCCGATAGGGATCAGTTATTAGTTCTAGGTGATTTCAACATACCTGGAGCTACGTGGTCCACAGATGAAAAATCAAATGTCTTACTACCTATTGCACAACATGACTTTATTGACGGCTTGGTTGACATATCTTTGAGTCAAGTAAACCATGTTCGAAACTCACTAGGCCGCTTACTGGACTTGTGCTTTGTCTCGAATCCTGAAGCCGGGGTACCACCACTTACGCAACCTGAAGATCCATATCATCCTACTTTCGATGTGACAGTCGACACGGGTATCGTGATAGAAGAAAAATCAGAAAAGTCAACTAAACGAATACATTGTTTTCGTAAGGCAGACTTTTCTAGGCTTAATAACTTTATATCTGGCTTCAATTTGTCCGATCTCTACTCATGCAATAACATGGCTGATGCCATAAAAATTTTTTATACTGCAATTAAATCATTTTTTAAATCTTGTGTTCCGATGTACTATCCGTCAATCTCCAGTAAACCACCTTGGTTTAGTAAAGAGTTGTCACACCTAAGAAATGTTAAGTCCAGACTTTACAGGAAGTATAAAGACTCCGGTTCTCAATCTGTTTTTTCAAAATATCTAAGTGCTCGGTCAAAATTTACCGTGCTTAACGCGCAGTGCTATAAAAATTATTTAAATCGTTGTAAGGTCCAGTTCTCGCAGGACCCGAAACAGTTTTATAACTTTGTTAACACCAAGCGTAAATCTACTTCTTATCCTTCCTCGCTTTATTTTGAAAACATGACGGCTACCACAGATCAGGCAATAGCCGATCTTTATGCCCAGTTTTTTCAAACGACTTATACTAATTCAGCACATCCAATAGAGCCTTATTCTTACACCATGTCCACGTCGAACCTTATATTCAGTCCTACTATAAACGAAAGCTCTTTATTTTTGGATCTTCAACGTGTTAAGCCTGTTTACCCTCCAGGTCCCGACGGAATTCCTGGCTGCGTGCTTAGGAATTGCGCGGAAGCCCTGTGCAAACCCCTTCTCAAATTGTTCACCTTATCTTTAGAAACCTCCCAATTTCCCCTTATTTGGAAGGAGTCATTTGTCATTCCTCTCCACAAAAAAGGTAACAAATTGGATGCCAGCAATTATAGAGGTATCTCTAAGTTGTCGGCTATTCCCAAACTTTTCGAAAATATCATTACTCCTCATTTGCAGCACCTTTGTAGGTCAGTTATATCTCCGTGTCAACACGGATTTATGAAAATAAGATCAACAACTACTAACCTTTTGGAGCTCACCTCATTCGTGATAAAGGGCTTTAAAAGTAGCTTTCAAACAGATGTCATTTACACTGACTTTAGTAAAGCATTTGACTCTGTAAATCACTCACTTTTAGTTCGGAAACTTGACTTGTTAGGGTTTCCAATTGATCTTCTTAGATGGATTTTAAGTTATCTGAATGGCAGGACACAAAGAGTCCTTTTTAAAAATTCTCTTTCTGGTCTTCTCCGAGTTACTTCCGGCGTCCCACAAGGTAGTCACCTTGGTCGGCTTCTTTTACTTTATTTATTAACGACCTTCCATTAATTATAAATCATTCTCGCGTACTTATGTACGCAGATGATGTTAAGTTATGCCTGCAGTACAAGGATATTTCCAGCCATTCTGACTTACAATCCGATCTAAACAATTTTCAAAACTGGTGCCGTGATAATTTACTAAATTTAAACGGGTCTAAGTGCAAGTTGATGACTTTTGCCGAGTCAATCCAAAACTTGCAACTTACTCACTAAGTGGGAAATCTTTGGATAGAATAACTATGGTTGACGATCTTGGCGTCCTTTTGGACCCAAAACTTAAGTTTACTGATCACATTTCGTCCATGGTTAATAAAGCCAGAGGAGTGCTTGGTTTTATTAAAAGATGGTCGAAGGAATTTGACGATCCCTACGTCACTAAGACCTTATTTACTTCGCTAGTCCGTCCGATTCTAGAGTATGGGTCTCCCGTCTGGAGTCCCCAATACGGAGTACATATAGATCGCATTGAATCTGTTCAAAAAAACTTTTTAATTTTTGCTTTACGGCGGCTCAACTGGGATGCAAACCTTAACTTACCTTCTTATTCTAGCAGATTACTTTTAATTAATTTACCCTCCCTAGCTAACCGTAGAACGATGCTTGGTACTATTTTTATTTATAATCTTATTCGTGGTGATATTGACAGTGCCGACTTGGTTGGTCGGCTTAACTTTTCTGTGCCAAGTAGATTAACTAGAAATTATATACCCTTAACATTAAACCACTGTAGATCTAACTATGACTTGCATGAGCCTTTCAGAGTATTATGTTCTGACTATAATAGACTTTATCCTATAATCTCAAATTTTGACTCTCTGCCGCTCTTAAAACGACTTATACTAACTTCGTTAGCACAAAATTAGATCCTACTTTTTTCCTCGGACTTTGCCTATACTTTCATAACTCGCGTCTATCTTCTCGCGAATCGTGCCGTACGATACATGGCTGCGCCCCCCGGTCGGTTGGGCGGGTAAGTGGGCCGTAGGACTACGCGCAAAAAAAAAAAAAAAAAAAGTGCAGGTGAGATTAATAATAATAATAACTCGCAAACTAGTCAAACAATACAAAAACGTGACATACTACGTTATAATGGTCAAATATGACATACCCTTCTTTGGGAAAAGTACAAGAAAAACAACCATTATTGTTGAAAAATTGGGGGGGGGGAGGGGGGGGGGTGGGTGTGTGTAGGTTAAGCATTGATACCCCCGGGCCCTAACTTTCTCTCTGCGGCCCTGACTCAAAAGTAGGGGCACAAATAAAAATACTTCCGCTCACAGAAGGGTTAAATCTAAAGTAGCGCAATACCGAGCTGATAAGGCTTAAGAGTAGTGGAAAAGTATGCTTATTAAAGTGCGATTAGGTCTGCTACATTAAAAGGTAAAATTTTGTTGGTGTGTAGGTTAAGCATTGATACCCCCGGGCCCTGACTTTCTCTCTGCGGCCCTGACTCAAAAGTAGGGGCACAAATAAAAATACTTCCGCTCACAGAAGCGTTAAATCTAAAGTAGCGCAAATACCAGAGCTGATAAGGCTTAAGAGTAGTGGAAAAGTATGCTTATTAAAGTGCGATTAGGTCTGCTACATTAAAAAGGTAAAATTTTGTTGGTCTGTGTAACATAAAATAGTAATAGCAGGAGGCACATGTTAAACTTGCCTATTGTATGTACATTGTACACATTACAATCATAATAAAATGTTAAGAATAAAAACGAATTCTTTGTTACGTTGCAGGAATTATTTTTAAAAGTTGGTCAATTTGACCGACGCCATTTTAAGTTACTAAAAAATTAAACTTTTTTAGAATGATTGTGGATTTGGTGACCTGTTTGTTGACACTGGTGTGTTTGGCCGGCTAAAGGTCGATGTATTTTTAGTGCCTTTTTGTTTTGTAATAAAAGACACTTTTTGTCACTTAGAATGTTTTAAGTTTTAAAAATTGTGTTAAAAAAAAAATTAAATAAATAAATTTATGCTGTGTCGTGAAATGAAAATTTTCTACATTTCGCTTTCGTGCGTGTTGCCATCTTAAGTGTCGTCCACGTGTCGGATTGCAAAATTGTGACACGACCAAAAATAGTTTTGAGGCTTTTTACTGCCCTTCATATATGAAAGATCTTTTTGGTGTTATGTGTAACTCTAAATCCTGGAACAATGTTAAGCAACTTCTTCACTGGGCTGACCACATTAGTCTGTGAACTATAAATAAAATGTATGGGTAATTCAGACCTCTCAAACATACATATGTACATAAACAAAAGATACTGCCGGTATCCTATTGGGCTTATCCTAGTTTCAAAGAGTATTTTAAGAATCTGTTCAAAGAATTAAAAATGCAGCACATTCATATTAATAACTAAAACAAAAAATTGGTTTCTGTTAGATTTATCTTACGCACTTTTTTATCTTACTAACATTTCCGTGGATTTTATCCAGGATATTTTACTTATCGAAGAACGACTGTATATCTACATAGGCAATCAGGTGATGATGATCACAAACGTATATACATATGTAAATGAAGCCAAAAATAACAGATGTATTTTTTGTAAAAATGTGTTTTTACAATAGGTTATGCATGTACTATAAATATATTCTTGTGTTCACATCTAATAATACATAAAGAACTACAGTTTATAAATAATAAATAATAATAACCAAGAGAACATGACAAAAAGAAAATAGGTTGTATTTATTACTGAGAAATAACTTAACAGTTAAATAAAGTGGAGGGTATGTTTTGGAACATAAAGTCCTTCTTATTGATATTTTCCTGAAAAGTTTTTCTTTTTACGTTCGCAAAACTGAAAAAGAGACCGCTTACAAATATTGGCTTACATTTAAGTTTATATATAGATTTATATACATAAGAATATACATATATAAGATAAAAGTCACACATATATGTTACAATTAAAAATGCATACATGTAAAAGTATTTATATAAATTGTTTAGATACATGCAATTTAAATAATGTTGCTAAAGTGTACGACTTTTGGCAAGAAGTATAGAAAATTTAGTTAGTCTGAAGTAAGCTATTCCGAAGGTAAGGAGCCAATATTTACTAGTCAAGAACTTTCTAATTAAAATTACTAGCGGGGGTGCTCCAGAAACCTCTTTCAGCAAAAGAAAATACTTTGAAATGGGGGTTAACATTTGGTTGGAAGAGGTTTTGGAGCACCCCGTACATGTTTATGTATTTATTAACAGAAAATATACAAGGTAAATTTATAAACATTTATTAAATAATAGGTGCTTATATGAACAAATATATTAACAGTATGAACATGAATATCTTTCTAGGTTTAACAGTTTTATGAGGATTAGCACAAATCAAATACCGTTATAATGGCTTATTCCTGGGATAACCGTGTCGATTTTGTCGTTCGGTATATGTATGGTAAGTTTAAAGGCTTAAATAAATAATTTAACCTTTTAATGCAATTATATGGTGGGCTTATAAAAATAGAACACATAAAAAACACTTTTTTAAATAAAAAAGACTTGTGTTTTTGGTTGTGTGGTTAAAAATATCAATTCAAATCGTTGTTATATTTAACTTGTCTTTATTCTGAGAACTTTTTAGAATAGAAAAAAACAGATTTGCGACATGAGCGCCCAAGCCAAACGAAATATCTATCATAAAATAGGTGCACACTAATACTATATAAATGCTATGAAGTTCACGAGTTCTGGAATGCGTGAAATTAAACTAGCCCCTGTTTGTGCGATGAAGACGAATGCATGAAATAATGTTAGCCACAGATGCCTGATAGTTAAAATTAAGCGTGCAGATTTGCCAGACTTGCGGAATTACGTGAGATCGGCTGTTATTAGTAAGTAAAAGAATAAATAAATATAAACCAATTGGCCACACACCACTAAATCACAGGCGATTTTTGGTAGACAAGTGCATGCACTTGGCCAAAAGATTTTGGCAATAGCCTTAAAATCGAGTTTTTGGTCTGACCAAAACATCACCCTCTGTCACCAGAGCAAGGTGCATTATTATTATTATATTATTATCATTAACTTTTAGAACCATATTTAAACTTTTTGATAGATTTTTAAACTATAGAAAGAACGTAACCTTTTTAAATTAAACACACGTTAATCAAGACTCTCCTACTTATTATTGTGGTCGTTATTTACTTCAATATAGAAAACGGCAATACTTTTACAATATAAACAAAAATCAGTAGTGTTTGTATAAAAAAACCTTCTTTAGTTGGGACCAATTAACAAATCGTTTGGCGTCAAGGCATAAGACTCGTGTGTGTCTGAGGGCACAAAAAAAAGAAGTCTAATGTTGATCATATGTTCGATCTCACAAAAGTTTTCAAAACAAACTCTTTAGGATAACTCTTTTGAGTAAAACAGCTAAATATTTTTTACTGATTTATGATCCTTTTCCAGGCTCCTCCCATGTGAGGAGATAATAGTGGATTAAAATACCATATTGTTGTTTTGTTGTTAGCTTTTGTGGTTAACTTTCAATGATTTCTCATGTCTTTGTCCGCTCTTTTAAAGATTGTTCCATTGTCCGAATATAGTTGTGTGGGAAATCTGCGTCTTCAGCCAAAATGTCCCAAGACATGGATAAATGCATTGCAGGACAAGTCTCCAGCATGAACTATTCGGCATATCATTCATGTAAAAACTACACTGTATCGCTTAACATGGCTTCTGTTCTGTGTAATTCCAATTGTACCGAAATAGTCCATTACCTACCCATCCTACTTTTTAAAAAGCTCTTTCTGTTGCTTTTATCCGACGCTCATCTATTAGGGGAGCTTGCGGCTTAGCTCTTGGTTTTTATAATGCTGGCAACTGAGAATGACTTTTTTAAAGGTGTTTCGACACTTTTTAACTCAGAACCTTTGACGAATATTAGCAATTAATATTTCTGTTCCCGTGTGACAATTTTGGACGTGTTAAAAATTAATGAGTAAGTTTGTGATGGGATGATCTTTGCTCAGAACTACTTATTAGATTTTTAGTGCCATTACTCATTCACCCTGAGCCTTAACAAACTGTTGATCTTGAAATACCCAACCAACTAACAAAACTTGCCATGACATTTAATGAAAAAATATGGATTAAAAGAGACGGTTCCTAATGGCCTTACTTCTTCTCAAAATTTCTTGACCTTTTAGCCACAAATCATTTGATTAAAAGTTGAAGGACGTTATCTTTGTGGCTAAATCTGCACTCTCTTGGAATTCCCCTGTAGTTGGGCTACAAATGTTTTGAATTTTTTCCTACTGGTTTTAAAACAATTTCTGAGTCCGTCCATATAAAAGTATAGTCCAATCTGATGTTGTGTGTTTCTTTAATTGGTTTACTAAGTCTTGCTCCTAGTAAAGTACCTTGCACTTGTAGCCTTGGAATTATCATCGAGCTTCGCGCGGCTTTGCTGCTATCAGAATACTTTTGACTCGACTTTCAAATTCAAAATGTTAATATGCACAAGAGGCGTCGCGAAATATATGTAGCTGAATATTACATTGGCTTTTTGGATATTAGGTCAAATTTAAAATTCTTATATTTTATTTAAGCTGCTGCACATTGTTTTCCAAATGTCAAAGTGGTCAGTTTTTGAAAAAGTTTTTGATAAAGTTTCTACTTTTGCTGATGGCTGCTTTCCTTCAATTCCCAAACTGTTTATCTTTAAATCAACTTGTTCTTACACATCGTAATTAGTCCATTGCATCTTCAAGAGACTTGTTGGACCCTGTAGTCCTATGTCACTTGCAACCTGCTCATCTATTAATTATTAAACTATTAAACTGTCGAAGCTATGTCAAGAAAAGCGTACATGTCGATTTATTTTTGAGGGTCTATAGTGTAACTGGAATAACTTTAAGAATAACTTTGTTACAAACAAAATGTCAATTCTTACAAGAAAATTTGCGTACAAATGTAACGTCCGCAACGCAGGATTAGCCCATATTTATAGCCATATCATAAAATGTGATGAGTATATCATAATTATCATCTTATAGCATAAATGCTCTGACTTTGTCTATCTTCAGTTTTACAATATGACTACAGTCTTCAAAACGATCTCTCAAAATATGAATTACATCATTTACATTATATCGCAGTAAAAGAAGTGATTAGCACACTCTTTCGCATGGCCTGTCAGTGCTCTTCGAAGGCGATTGATATTTTCGTTATTGCTAAAATTACAAATTTCAGTACTGTTTTCATACTCGGCAATGAAAATATACTTTAGGTAGTTTCAGTTTCTTTGTCTGTCTTGTCATAAGATCAATTGGATCTTAATTAATAGCATCCTTGTCTTGATCTGTTAACCCACTCACGTGTCCTTCTCTCGGCTTGTCCATCCGTTGAAGCTTTTTTCCTGGCTGTCATGCTGGTTATCCTGATCGTCTTGAATGCTGTCTTCCTGGTCGTCTTTAAGGCTGTCGTCACCCTCGATTTCGGTGAGTTGCATTTGCATCTCTAGTTTCAATTGCTTCTTTTGAAACTCAAGCTAAAACTCATCATTTAAGTTAAGTTGTAAGTTTTGCTCATTATGACTTAAAAGAGCAATATTTGGTCGTGGCGTAAACATTATTCTCGGATGCGACTGTGGGCCATCCTTTTCTGAAACATTCGCGGTTTAAATTTTCCTGTGTTATCGTTGAGTTAAAAAGTAAAGAACCTATGTAGGCCATCTTCTTCTAAAGAATTCACCTTAAATTTGTATTTTATCAATTTGGGAAAAAAAACCGACTGGCCTCGCTTTAAGCACGTTTGAAAGTATGCTTTCAATGTTGATCTTTTTTCGATTTAACTCGATATTTGAAAAAATCTTTAAAAATCGATGTATCGAAATTTGATCAAAATTTTCTCCACCTCTTTTGTGTAAGTATATTTATTTTTTTTTTATTGAATCTTCTCTTAATTGAGACTAACAATAAGTATATAGAATCTTAAATTAAAAAGCTATCTGACAGTCAATAACTAATAACTGTTGCTACGCTGAAAGGCCATTGCGTTGCATTCTGGTCAGGTTGGAAACTCTGGCTAGACCTCTGGCGAGCTGGTTTGGATGAGAAGTTAGCTTTTTGTAGTAGGACGCTTTTTGTTTTGATATTTCGTCTTTTACGGGTAGAATGCCAGGATCTCTATGGATTCGCTCTGTACTTTCAAAGTGAACGGCCGTGTTTTTTTTCTGCGCTCCGATTTTTTTATTTGTTTGTTGAGTAAACCCAACGGTGGGAATATAAAAAACATATAAATCCCCTTCTTAATTTTTAAACTTTTATATTCCGTTCGCTTCGCGAGTGAAATCTGTTCTATTCTGTGCATAACATCGAATTAACAATTTAAACTTTTAGTTTCTCTTGTGTTTTTTGTTGTTGCGTTTCTATTTTGTCTTGCTTTTGTGCTTTATTCTTCCCACGCAGAGTTAATCGTTGTTGGTGTTTTTGCATGCACATCAATTGCATTGCACTGCGCTCTCTAACTCTCTCGCTCTTTATTGTCTTTCTTTTGTGCTTTATTCGTCCCACGCAGAGTTAATCGTTGTTGGTGTTTTTGCATGCACATCAATTGCATTGCACTGCGCTCTCTAACTCTCTCGCTCTTTATCTCGCTCTCTAATTCGAAGCTCCTAAGCGGGCATTTATCTGTGCTCTTACGGTACTTTTAGCGGCTGGCTTACAAGGTTCGATTTAAATTTTCATTTGGTACAGTGGTCCGATTAGTCAAAATTATGGACACATTTTTTGTCTGTGTTGATAAAAAATGCCAGAAGGCAATCAAGGCTGACCAGCACCAGCCTAAAATGACTTGTTGGCTATGTGAAAAATGGTGCACACCAAGTGCGCTGGTTTTACTGGCCGAACAAGTGATGACCTAAGTAAGGGTAAAAATTTGCAGTTTTGTTGTGACGCCTGTCTCGAGGTTGCGAACGAGATGAAATTGTTCATGCGCCAAACTAAAGGCGGCTTGAAGGGGCTGATCACCTGTTTTGCCGGAGCTAGAGATAGTTTTCGCAAGGCAGATGATCTGCTCCAAGCTCTGGACACTCAATTTAATAGTATAAAACTATTAGAGGAGTCTCCAAAGCGCAAAAAAGCCGCTGGTGGTAGGCCAAAGGGGAACACCCCGCAGCCTCCGTCAGGTGACCAGCAGAGCACTCCCGTGGATCAGCAGCCGAACTCAGCAACCGCTCAAATGTTGCTAAGATCGGCAGCCAAAAAAGATTCGGAGCCCGATCAATCCACAGCGGAGTGTATGCAAATAGGCGATCCTGAAAATTCCGATTTGTCCGTAGTGGTTTCACAGTTGGTGAATCCACCAAACCTAGTTAACACACCGCCACAAGGGAATATTGAGTCCGGACTACCGGGCATAGGTGGTTCTGCAGACGCACAACCTGCACCACCTAAAGCTCTTTCTGTGGTTCCACCAAAGAAACAAATATTTGTTTCGCGGCTTTCCCCTGATCAAACATCTTCTGATGTGCTGTCTTATATAGAAGTCAAAACAAAAGCCGAAAACGTTAAGGTGGAAAAATTTAACTTCTCTTATGCTAGGGATATTTCATCTTTCAAGATCACTGTCCCACCCGAGCTCTTTGCTACCATATGCTCTGCCAAATTCTGGCCGGACAATTTGGTGGTAAAGGAGTTCGAAGCTAAGAAAAAAAAAGAAAGGGCCCACGGGAATAAGACTTCCCAGTCGCGGCCAGACCATTGTGCCATCTTCTACTTCTTCTTCATCTACAAAAAACTAACTAGTAACCTCCTTCTTTCCTATCAAAATGCAAGAGGCTTGCGTAGCAAGCTAACTAAATTGTATTCTGATAGCTTTTCATTTGCATCCCATGTTATTGTGTTCACAGAAACCTGGTTAAAGCCGGAGATTCTAAGCTCCGAAGTTTTTCCCGGTAAGTACACAGTATATAGGCTTGACCGTCTTTCCAAACGGGGAGGTGGAGTCTTAATTGCCGTGGACTCCAACCTTACGTCGGAAGAGGTACGTTTTGAGGAATTTAATAATATTGAATTTATTTGTATAAAGCTGTCCCTTCCGGGAAAGTTTATTTATATCACTTGCTCTTATATTCCGCCGTCTTCTGAACTCCAAGAGTACTTAAATCATCTTTCTGTTATACAGTCCGTTTCAAATAGGCTGTCCGATAGGGATCAGTTATTAGTTCTAGGTGATTTTAACATACCTGGAGCTACGTGGTCCACAGACGAAAAATCAAATGTTTTACTACCTATTGCACAACATGACTTTATTGACGGCTTGCTTGACATATCTTGAGTCTAAACCATGTTCGAAACTCACTGGCCGCTTACTAGATTTGTGCTTTGTCTCAATCCTGAAGGCGTGTTTCTATCCAGGGTTCCACCACTTACGCAACCTGAGGATCCATATCATCCACTTTCGATGTGACAGTTGACACGGGTATCGTGATAGAAGAAAAATCAGAAAGGTCAACTAAACGAATACATTGTTTTCGTAGGCAGACTTTTCTAGGCTTAATAATTTTATATCTGGCTTCAATTGGTCCGATCTCTACTCATGCAATAATATGGCTGATGCCATAAATATTTTCTATACTGCAATTAAATCATTTTTTAATTCTTGTGTTCCGATGTACTATCGCTATCTCCAGTAAACCATCTTGGTTTAGTAAGAGTTGTCACACCTAAGAAATGTTAAGTCCAGACTTTATAGGAAATATAAAGACTCCGGTTCTCAATCTGTTTTTTCAAAATATCTAAGTGCTCGGTCAACATTTACCGTGCTTAACGCGCAGTGCTATAAAAATTATTTAAATCGTTGTAAGGTCCAGTTCTCGCAGGACCCGAAACAGTTTTATAACTTTGTTAACACCAAGCGTAAATCTACTTCTTATCCTTCCTCGCTTTATTTTGAAAACATGACGGCAACCACAGATCAGGCTATAGCCGATCTTTATGCCCAGTTTTTTCAAACAACTTATACTACTTCCGCACATCCAATAGAGCCTTATTCTTACACCATGTCCACGTCGAACCTTATATTCAGTCCTATTATAAACGAAAGCTCTTTGTTTTTGGATCTTCAACGTGTTAAGCCTGTTTACTCTCCAGGTCCCGACGGAATTCCTGGCTGCGTGCTTAGAAATTGCGCGGAAGCCTTATGCAAACCCCTTCTCAAATTGTTCACCTTATCTTTAGAAACCTCCCAATTTCCCCTTATTTGGAAGGAGTCATTTGTTATTCCTCTCCACAAAAAAGGTAACAAATTGGATGCCAGCAATTATAGAGGTATCTCTAAGTTGTCGGCTATCCCCAAACTTTTCGAAAATGTCATTACTCCTCATTTGCAGCACCTTTGTAGGTCAGTAATATCTCCGTGTCAACACGGATTTATGAAAAGAAGATCAACAACTACTAACCTTTTGGAGCTCACCTCATTCGTGATAAAGGGCTTTAAAAGTAGCTTTCAAACAGATGTCATTTACACTGACTTTAGTAAAGCATTTGACTCTGTAAATCACTCACTTTTAGTTCGGAAACTTGACTTGTTAGGGTTTCCAATTGATCTTCTTAGATGGATTTTAAGTTATCTGAGTGGCAGGACACAAAGAGTCCTTTTTAAAAATTCTCTTTCTGGTCTTCTCCGAGTTACCTCCGGCGTCCCACAAGGGAGTCACCTTGGTCCGCTTCTTTTACTTTATTTATTAACGACCTTCCATTAATTATAAATCATTCTCGCGTACTTATGTACGCAGATGATGTTAAGTTATGCCTGCAGTATAAGGATATTTCCAGCCATTCTGACTTACAATCCGATCTAAATAATTTTCAAAACTGGTGCCGTGATAATTTACTAAATTTAAACGGGTCTAAGTGCAAGCTGATGACTTTTTGCCGAGTCAATCCAAAACTTGCAACTTACTCACTAAGTGGGAAATCTTTGGATAGAATAACTATGGTTGACGATCTTGGCGTCCTTTTGGACCCAAAACTTAAGTTTACTGATCACATTTCGTCCATGGTTAATAAAGCCAGGGGAGTGCTTGGTTTCATTAAAAGATGGTCGAAGGAATTTGACGATCCCTACGTCACTAAAACCTTATTTACTTCGCTAGTCCGTCCGATTCTAGAGTATGGGTCTCCCGTCTGGAGTCCCCAATACGGAGTACATATAGATCGCATTGAATCTGTTCAAAAAAACTTTTTAATTTTTGCTTTACGGCGCCTCAACTGGGATGCAAACCTTAACTTACCTTCTTATTCTAGCAGATTACTTTTAATTAATTTACCCTCCCTAGCTAACCGTAGAACGATGCTTGGTACTATTTTTATTTATAATCTTATTCGTGGTGATATTGACAGTGCCGACTTGGTAGGTCGGCTTAACTTTTCTGTGCCAAGTAGATTAACTAGAAATTATAAACCCTTAATATTAAACCATTGTAGATCTAACTATGACTTGTATGAGCCTTTCAGAGTATTATGTTCTGACTATAATAGACTTTATCCTATAATCTCAAATTCTGACTCTCTGCCGCTCTTAAAACGACTTATACTAACTTCGTTAGCACAAAATTAGATCCTACTTTTCCTCGGACTTTTGCCTATCTTTTCATAACTCGCGTCTATCCTCTCGCGAATCGTGCCGTACGATACACGGCTGCGCCCCCCGGTCGGTTGGGCGGGTAAGTGGGCCGTGGGACTACGCGCGTTAAAAAAAAAAAAAAAATGTTGTCGTTTCGAAAATACCAAGGTGACCCAGTGATAGTTCTCAGGATTTTTGATTGTGCTCGCTGAATAATGTCGATGTTGCTGCTGCTCGCGGTTGAGGGTTGAATTGTAGAGCAGGACCTTGAAGTCCAGGCAGGGGGGGTAACAAGCGTTTATAAGCCAATGGAGGCTATTGGATTTTAGTTTAAGGTGAATTTTCTTAGCTTCGATATGTCTCCGCCATCTCCTGTCTAGGTGGTACGTTACATCGTCAGCTTGTGGAAGTGGCGTGTTATTCAGAGTTAGCGGGGGACACGTTTGTCTGTTAAGAGTAAACGTTATGTGTTTACACTTTTGCGCACTTGTTTTTATTCGCCAATCTGAAAGCCACCTCTCCACTACCACGAGATGATCAGCTAGTAGTGCTGTTGCCTGAATTGGGCATTTGGACCAACTTATGATCGCGGTATCGTCTGCGAATGTAGAAGTAGTTAGCCGCTCGTTCGTGGGAATATCTGCGGTGTAAAGGAGAAATAGAGTTGGAATAAGGGCGCTGCCTTGGGGAACTCCAGCCTCTTTTGTGTAATCGTCGGATGTTGTTGTGTTGCATCTCACGGCAAAGGCTCTGTTGTAAAGGTACGATTCAAGTATCATGAGAGTGTTTCCCGGCAGAATAGTTCTGATTTTATGCACAAGGCCATCAAGCCAGACTCGGTCGAAAGCCTGTGCAACGTCAAGGATGCATTTTTCGAGCAGTTTTGACAGACACAGACACAGTAAATTTATCGGTCCGTACGAAGCTGGTATTGTGTGATCTTTTCCTGGCTTTGGGATTACCGATTTTTTTAATTTTTTTTGGGAAATAGCCAAGTCCTGTCATCCCGTTAATATCAACTGCACAGTTTTCGAGTTCAATTAACATTTTGGGAGTTATTAGATCACCGCCTGGGGACTTTTTTGATTTGAGTTGCTCTCCGATGACTTTTGCAACTTCGTTTGGTTAAAACAGAATTGGCTCCGTCTTCCTCCCTCCCTTTTTTTTTTTATATTTCGTTTATTTATTATACGATTAAAAACTTATAACTATTAAAAATAATGGGATAAACAAGTGAAGGGAAGATGCTGCAGAGAGTTAGATTTGAGGTTTGGTTACGGCTGTCGGTGTTGCTTCCCCGAGATTGCGCCTCTCCTGCTCAAATCTCCTGCACTCGAAGAGAACGTGGCCCGCGTCTTCCACGATGCCACTGCCGCATTCTGGGCAGCAGTCCTCCAAGTCCTTCCCGAAGCGTTTAAGGTAACTCCGAAAGCACCCGAGTCCGCTCTGAACCTGATTTAGGTAGAAATCTACATGCCCGTGTTTCCTGCTGACCCATGAGCGGGTGCGTCTTTCTCCTTTTGGCCGTCAAGTCCTATCTGGTCTACCAATTGCGGAGTATCGTTGCCTGACCCTGCCACCTGGTCTGCGGCGCTTCTCTGACGCTTTGGTGCCTAGCATCATTCTTTGCTTCTTTCGCACTTTCCCGTATTGGTGCCATTCCTGCGATCACCAGCACTGCGTCATCCCAAATTGTGCGAAATGCGCAGGCAACCCTTATTGCAGACCGATTCCATGCCTCGCCTGTATGAGGTTATGTTAATGGCGCCTGCCCAAACTGGGGCAGCGAAGAGCATTTAAGACACTGTCACGCTCATGAGCAATCTCCTTTTGGCCTGTCGCGGGCCTCTGGTGTTGTATGGAAAATCCCTGTTCTATCACTGCTAACAGCTCCTTTCGGGCCTGCGTGCTGCGCCATTTCCCGAAGATCAATTGCTGGAAAACGTGTTGGTCTTCTAGCAGAAGTTGCAGGCTGCCCAGAGTCTCGCGATTAGGAAGCCCTAGAAGTGCCCTCTACCATCAGACCTTACCAGTTACACCATCAACACTAAAGCTTGCCGTGGTTACCCAGAATCGATAAAACGCCACAGAAGCAGGATGGAGAACAAAATCTCATTTAGTAAGCAGCGAAGCGCGTAGGTCAGCTAGTTATACAGAGAAAAAAAATCAAGAACATTGCACTCAAACTGAGAACATTCGTGCTTGAAAATACCAGGTCTATGCATATGAAACTGCGTTTTACTTCATTGTTAATCACGGTAACAAAAGTGATCGATAAATTTTTGGTACAAATTTTTTTAGCATCTCTTGACATCTGGCAACACTGCTCAAACGTTATTTGCAAGTTTTTTTTCTTATATTGAAAATGTCGAGTTTTATACCCACAAACCACGATTCGCGGACATCGTTGGGATCAGGCCGGAATCGCCATCAACGGTTTCACCCGGTTTTAGGAGCTCATACCTAAAACCGGGTGAAACCGTTGATGGCGAACGCTATTAGCAACAATTGCAAGAATTGAAAGAATCTCTGCTCCAAAATCGTCCAGAATACGCAAAAAGGCAGCACAAAGTAATTCTTCTGGACGACAACGCGCCATCACACCGGGCAAGAGGCACCAAGGAATTGGTAGCCACGTTTGGCTGGGAGTCCTTACCCCATGCGGCTTATTCACCTGACTTGGCTCCATCAGATTACCATTTGTTCGCCAGTTTAGGACACGGATTAGCCAACCAGCGCTTCGATTCCTATGAAGACCTTAAGGATTGGCTAGAAGACTGGTTTGGGTCCAAGGAAAAGGAATTCTTCTGGCGAGGAATTCATAAATTGCCCGAAAGATGGGCAAAATGTGTGGCTTCTGAAGGGGCATACTTTGAAGATTGAAATTGTCACCGTTTTTTTTCAATAAATCTCCAAAGTTGTAAAAAAAAACGCAGGTTCATTTGCATAGACCTGGTAGTGTAAGCATGAAAATTCTCAGATTGAGTTGAATGTTCTTAATATAAGAACAAAAAAAACTCAAATCAAGTTGATTCCGTAACATTTTTAAGAACATTTTACTCTTAAATCAAGAACATATTTAAATCATATTTTTAAAAAATTAAGTTGTTTTGCCCTTAAATTAAGAACATTTTGGTCTTAACACTTGACCTTTTTGAGTTCGATCTGTTCTCAAACTAAGTTTATTTGGGCTCAAATCAAGAGCAGCTTGGACTCATTTTGAGATGAGAGTTTACTTAATATTTAGTTTTAAGTTAACAGTTTATATAATTTTATTTTAAATGTTGGCCATAGTATGTACACTGAAAAAACTTTTAGTAAACTTATAAATAACATCACGAAAAACACTTACCTCGACTATGCTTCGAACCCAGGACCACTGGCACCAGAGGCAGACGTCTTAGCCCCCAGACCATATGAGCTTCTTACGCGTCGCCTTGCTAAAGCACAAATACATATTTTTGACCAAAATAAAATTTTTTAATTTTACAACTCGCTCCGACGAGGGTTTGAACTAGTGACTTTCAGACGGAACTATAAGTTTTCCGACAACTTAGACAGGTAGACCAAGTTTAAAAACAAATCGGTATCACATTAAGAACCAAATAGGTGATCGTTCTAGTTTTGAGAACATTTTTGACAAAACTTTGAGAACAAAAATTTTTAGCTCAAACAAGAAAGAACGCTACAGTCGGGTTTCCCGACTATAAGATTTGCGATACTCATTGCTACTTTCAAGCGCAATAAATTTTTAGCGCCCTCTTCAAAAAAAACGGTTAGCCTACTTTCGGGCGCAATACAAATTTTTTTCGCAATTGTATAAAGGGAGCCCTCGTTAAAAAAGTGAAGCCTGCTTTTAAGCGCAATACAATTTTTAACGCACTTGTATACACAATTTTTAGATATCTGGGTAGATATTTTCAATACAAACAACATATATGACGGCCACTTTTCTCCAGCATTTAAAATTAAGGCACCACAGAGTTTCGTGGTTTGTGGGCGTAAAAAGGGGCGTGGTCGGGTTTCGATCTTGATTTGCGCTTTGCTCATAGAAGTCTGTGTGCAAAATTTAGAGAAACTAGCTCTTATGGTCTTCGAGAGCTCGACGTTTGTACGGAGGGACGGACGGACAGACAGACAAGTGCAACATTTACAGTATTTGCTGACTCTTCGAGAATCGCAAATAAAAATTGTGAAATTGGAGGTGAAAAATTATCACCAAAACCAATATTCAAAAAACAGCACAATAGCAGCATACAAAAACAAATAAATTAAAATAAAATCATAAAAAAAGGCCTTGAAACTACAGGATGTAGTCATTTAATAAAAATAAATATCAAGTAATCAACTTATAAAAGTATTAAAACAATACCTTTAGGGTAAATCCGGTACATGTGCCCCACGTTTTTGAAAATCGAAATGGTTGTTTCACAAATATGTTTACGAGGGCTTTTGTGATTCTTGTAGGTCGAGTAGTATATCCAGAAGTAAGAACAACATTTTATTCATCAATATTTTACGTTACAAGCTTTCTGTGGGATGATTAATAAAAAGTAGCAAATTTGCTAGTTCAAAAATCTTCAGGGACAAGCGCCCCGCTTTTATGCTTAGGATTTAAATTATTTTGAAAACAACAACTCGCGAAAAAAAGCCATTACATTGATTCTACGGTACTTTCTAACACACATCAACACTTAATAATAATGATAAAAGTAACAGATCTGGTTTTTAAAGATAATAAAAATAAAAGACTGAATTTGTCGATCGAGGTACCAAAATTGAATCACAATACGAAAAATTTTATTTATACAAAAAAAACATTAATAAACAATTGTAAATTATGTAAAAACACCATATAGAATATTAAATTATCAAACATTTTTGAATCGCTAAAAAAATTTTCGCCTGTTTTTTGACCTACTGCGTATGGATTTCATAAATTGTGAATAGTTAACTTACCAAAGTACGAATTTTCCACACAAGTTTTTCATTTTGACACTTAAACACAAGTTTTCCCGAGATGGCGCTGCAATCTTATCGATGCATGATAACAATAAACAAAGTGGGGCAAGTGCTATTTTTTTAAAAGTTTTTTTTTTTTTAATGGCTTTGACCATTTATGTATTTTTGGCCAGTGCACCATAGCATATGATTTAATTTTCTTCCCATTTTCTTCTCCCATTCTCCAAATATCTATTAAAATATAATTTTTGGTATTTTTTAAGGTACCCATGTTATCTCAGCCAATAAACTAATTCCCGTTTTTGATACCATGAAAGATAAACGATTATAGCAGCTATAGTTGAATAAAAGAACATAAAGCGACAGAACGTTTTAGTTTAAAGGAATTTTTAATCAAATCGAAAATATTTTTATAGCACAAAGTGGCTCACGAAGAAGTTGCGCTTTAAAAATGACGGATAGGATATTTTTCAAATATTTTTTTTATTGAACTTACATAATTTTTTGGAAGTCCGCTTCATTCATATGGCTGGCCTGGAGGCCCCAAGGCCATCCAAAGAGCGACGAATTAGCTTTTTTTTTTTTTTTTTGATGTGCCTTTTTATTCTGGTGTGTTGTGTGAAACTCAATTCACCTTCACACATGTTGGTGTTTAATGGTAATATACAAATTGTGGCCCTTTTCAGTATAGCGACTTCAATCTCGTGCTTAAGGTCCTTAGCACCCCACAAAAATAGCCCACCAGGGTAAAATCGCAGCTGCGAGGAGACCAGTTATCATCGGCTGCTAAATCGGTAACTGTTTGGCAAGCATCACCTGGAACCTTTTATCGACGATGCTTCATTTTCAATTCGAGGGACGAAGAGGTCTTGCAAAATGCCGCGATAGCGCTCTTCGTTTTTGAAGAAAAACGAGCCAATGATGCCGCATGACCACACACAGCACTAAACAGTCACTTGTTAGCTGAAATTGTGTTTGCACATTTTTTGAAGCATTTGAAAGGTATACGTTTTTATCATCCATTACCAAAAAAACTACCAGTCGCTCTGAACTTTCACAGTGAACGGCCGTGTTTTTTTTCTGCGCTCCGATTTTTACTTGTTTATTGTGTAAGCCCAACGGTGGGAATTAATAAAAACATATAAATCGCCTTTTTAATTTATAAACTTTTATATTCCGTTCGCTTCGCGAGTGAATTTATTCTATTTTGTGCAAAACATTAAATTAACAATTTAAACTTTTTGTTTCTCTTGTGTTTTTGTTATTGCTTTCTATTTTGTCTTTCTTTTGTGCTTTATCCGTCCCACGCAGGGCCTATCGTTGTTGTTGTTTTTGCATGCACATCAACTGCATTGCACTGCGATCTCTAACTCTCTATACATTTTTTTGTCTGTGTTGATAAAAAATGCCAGAAGGCAATCAAGGCTGACCAGCCTAAAATGACTTGTTGGCAATGTGAAAAAATGGTGCACACCAAGTGCGCTGTTTTTACTGGCCGAACAAGTGATGACCAAAGTAAGGGTAAAAATTTGCAGTTCTGTTGTGACGCCTGTCTCGAGGTTGCGAACGAGATGAAATTGTTCATGCGCCAAACTAAAGGCGGCTTGAAGGGGCTGATCACCTGTTTTGCCGGAGCTAGAGATAGTTTTCGCAAGGCAGATGATCTGCTCCAAGCTCTGGACACTCAATTTAATAGTATAAAACTATTAGAGGAGTCTCCAAAGCGCAAAAAAGCCGCTGGTGGTAGGCCAAAGGGGAACACCCCGCAGCCACCGTCAGGTGACCAGCAGAGCACTTCCGTGGATCAGCAGCCGAACTCAGCAACCGCTCAAATGTTGCTAAGATCGGCAGCAAAAAAAGATTCGGAACCCGACTAATCCACAGCGGAGTGTATGCAAATAGGCGATCCTGAAAATTCCGATTTGTCCGTAGTGGTTTCACAGTTGGTGAATCCACCAAACCTAGTTAACACACCGCCACAAGGGAATATTGAGTCCGGACTACCGGGCATAGGTGGTTCTGCAGACGCACAACCTGCACCACCTAAAGCTCTTTCGGTGGTTCCACCAAAGAAACAAATATTTGTTTTTCGGCTTTCCCCTGATCAAACATCTTCTGATGTACTGTCTTATATACAAGACAAAATAAAAGCCGCAAACGTTAAGGTGGAAAAATTTAAGTTCTCTTATGCTAGGGATATTTCATCTTTCAAGATCACTGTCCCAATCGAGCACTTTGCTACCATTAAGCTCTGCCAAATTCTCGCGGGACAATTTGGTGGTAAAGGAGTTCGAAGATAAGAAAAAAAGAAAGGGCCCACGGGAATAAGACTTCCCAGTCGTGGCCAGACCGCTGTGCCATCTTCTACTTCTTCTTCATCTACAAAAAACTAACTAGAAACCTCCTTCTTTCCTATCAAAATGCAAGAGGCTTGCGTAGCAATCTAACTAAATTGTATTTTGATAGCTTTTCATTTGCATCCCATATTATTGTGTTTACAGAAACCTGGTTAAAGCCGGAGATTCTAAGCTCCGAAGTTTTTCCCGGTAAGTACACAATATATAGGCTTGACCGTCTTTCCAAACGGGGAGGTGGAGTCTTAATTGCCGTGGTTTCCAACCTCACGTCGGAAGAGGTACGTGTTGAGGAATTTAATAATATTGAATTTATTTGTATAAAGCTGACCCTTCCGGGAAAGTTTATATAGATCACTTGCTTCTACGTTCCGCTGTCTTCTGAACTCCAAGAGTACTTAAATCATCTTTCTGTGATACAGTCCATTTCAAATAGGCTGTCCGATAGGGATCAGTTATAAGTTATAGGTGATTTTAACATACCTGGAGCTACGTGGTCCACAGATGAAAAATCAAATGTCTTACTACCTATTGCACAACATGACTTTATTGACGGCTTGCTTGACATATCTTTGAGTCAAGTAAACCATGTTCGGAACTCACTAGGCCGCTTACTGGACTTGTGCTTTGTCTCGAATCCTGAAGCCGTGTTTCTATCCAGGGTACCACCACTTACGCAACCTGAAGATCCATATCATCCTACTTTCGATGTGACAGTCGACACGGGTATCGTGATAGAAGAAAAATCAGAAAAGTCAACTAAACGAATACATTGTTTTCGTAAGGCAGACTTTTCTAGGCTTAATAACTTTATATCTGGCTTCAATTGGTCCGATCTCTACTCATGCAATAACATGGCTGATGCCATAAAAATACTGCAATTAAATCATTTTTTAAATCTTGTGTTCCGATGTACTATCCGTCAATCTCCAGTAAACCACCTTGGTTTAGTAAAGAGTTGTCACACCTAAGAAATGTTAAGTCCAGACTTTACAGGAAATATAAAGACTCCGGTTCTCAATCTGTTTTTTCAAAATATCTAAGTGCTCGGTCAAAATTTACCGTGCTTAACGCGCAGTGCTATAAAAATTATTTAAATCGTTGTAAGGTTCAGTTCTCGCAGGACCCGAAACAGTTTTATAACTTTATTAACACCAAGCGTAAATCTACTTCTTATGCTTCCTCGCTATATTTTGAAAACATGACGGCAACCACAGATCAGGCAATAGCCGATCTTTATGCCCAGTTTTATCAAACAACTTGTACAACTTCCGCACATCCAATAGAGCCTTATTCTTACACCATGTCCACGTCGAACCTTATATTCAGTCCTACTATAAACGAAAGCTCTTTATTTTTGGATCTTCAACGTGTTAAGCCTGTTTACTCTCCAGGTCCCGACGGAATTCCTGGCTGCGTGCTTAGAAATTGCGCGGAAGCCCTGTGCAAACCCATTCTCAAATTTTTCACCTTATCTTTAGAAACCTCCCAATTTCCCCTTATTTGGAAGGAGTCATTTGTTATTCCTCTCCACAAAAAAGGTAACAAATTGGATGCCAGCAATTATAGAGGTATCTCTAAGTTGTCGGCTATCCCCAAACTTTTCGAAAATGTCATTACTCCTCATTTGCAGCACCTTTGAAGGTCAGTAATATCTCCGTGTCAACACGGATTTATGAAAAGAAGATCAACAACTACTAACCTTTTGGAGCTCACCTCATTCGTGATAAAGGGCTTTAAAAGTAGCTTTCAAACAGATGTCATTTACACTGACTTTAGTAAAGCATTTGACTCTGTTAATCACTCACTTTTAGTTCGGAAACTTGACTTGTTAGGGTTTCCAAATGATCTTCTTAGATGGATTTTAAGTTATCTGAATGGCAGGACACAAAGAGTCCTTTTTAAAAATTCTCTTTCTGGTCTTCTCCGAGTTACCTCCGGCGTCCCACAGGGAAGTCACCTTGGTCCGCTTCTATTTACTTTATTTATTAACGACCTTCCATTAATTATAAATCATTCTCGCGTACCTATGTACGCAGATGATGTTAAGTAATGCCTGCAGTATAAGGATAAGGAGTAAAAGGATCTAAATTAATTTTAAAACTGGTGCAGTGATAATTTTCTAAATTTAAACGGGTCTAAGTGCAAGCTGATGACTTTTTGCCGAGTCAATCCAAAACTTGCAACTTACTCACTAAGTGGAAAATCTTTGGGTAGAATAACTATGGTTGACGATCTTGGCGTCCTTTTGGACCCAAAACTTAAGTTTACTGATCACATTTCGTCCATGGTTAATAAAGCCAGGGGAGTGACGATACCTACGTCACTAAGACCTTATTTACTTCGCTAGTCCGTCCGATTCTAGAGTGTGGAGTCTGGAGTTCCCAATACGGAGTACATATAGATCGCATTGAATCTGTACAGAAAAACTTTTTTAATTTTTGCTTTACGGCGCCTCAACTTACCTTCTTATACTAGCAGATTACATTTAATTAATTTACTCTCCCTAGCTAACCGTAGAACAACGCTTGGTACTATTTTTATTTATAATCTTAATCGTGGTGATATTGACAGTGCCGACTTGGTTGGTCGGCTTAACTTTTCGGTGCCAAGTAGATTAACTAGAACTTATATACCCTTAATATTAAACCATTGTAGATCTAACTATGACTTGCATGAGCCTTTCAGAGTATTATGTTCTGACTATAATAGACTTAATCCTATAATCTCAAATTCTGACTCTCTACCGCTCTTAAAACGACATATACTAATATCGTTAGCACAAAATTATATCCTTCTTTTTTTGCCTCCCGGTCGGTTAAACGAGACTACGCGCGTAAAAAAAAAAAAAAAAAAAAAAAAGCGCTGCTTTAAGTTGATCCACAGACATTGTCTTCTGCTTGTTGCTAATTTTTATTATGAAAACGTTATCTGTGTGTTGACCTAGGACTTCATGTGAAACTGTGCATGGTGCATCCAAAGGTTCCTTAACCGAATCTGTTCCGTTAACACATGCGAGCACTGATCAATCCGCTTTAATATTATATAAAAAGCTTCTTCAGGTGGCAGGTCGGAGAAGATAGAATCAGTCGCATGTGCTCTCTGAACGTTGATATAAATGTGGAAGGATACGCGTTTGTGTCCAGGTCATTGAAAAATTCGTTGGGAAGACGTAATTGAATAAAGGAATAAAGTGGCTGGGCTTGCTGATTAATTAGCGTTGACAAGCTTTACAGTTACATCCTTGTTCATATGCGGAACAAATTTTGGACGAATTTGCTGAGAAGATGCGCTACCGCTTGGGTGCGATAAATTATGAATGTATGCAAAAACTTGTTGACGTAAAGGCTAAGGAATGTATGGTCGCAAGCGACATGTTGATAAGCCACAGTACAACCATGAATTCTTTTCAAAACTAATCCTTTGCAGCTTTAATGAGCTTTCCATATAGCAAACCTGCTTGTTTGAAGTCTGAAACCTGGGTTTTAGTTCTCTTTAGTACTATAATTATTTGCGATACTCGAAGAGTACGCAAATACTGTAAACGTTGAAATGTCTGCCTGTCTGTCCGTCCGTCTGTCCGTCCGCACAAACATCGAGATTTTGGGAACTATAAAAGCTAGAACTACCAAATTTTGCACACAGACTTCTAAAAGCAAAGCGCAGATCAAGTTTGTTTCAAAACCTGACCACGCCCCTTTTTACGCCCACATTTGTTCACATTTTTAATGCTAGAGAAAAGTGGCCCTTATAAATGTTGTTTGAAAATATCTCCCAAATATCTAAAAATTTTGAAAATCTGACCATTTTCAAGAAATTGTGTATACAAGTGCTTTAAAAATTTCTATTGCGCTCAAAAGTAGGCTAAACTTTTTTTTGAAGAGGGCGCTAAAAATTGATTGTGCTTGAAAGAAGGCTACACTTTTTTGAAGAGGGCTAGCTAGCTGTTTTTAAAGTGGGCAATGAGTATCGCAAACCTTATAGTCAGGAAACCCGAATATAGCGTTCTTTCTTGTTTTTTTCAAGTAGAATTTATGTTTTTCGAGAAAAATCACAATGGCTGCCAACTATCATTTGTATACTGCTGTAGTACAGCTCCTATTGCAGCGTTGTAAGCATCACACACTAATGCAAGCGCAGAACTTTATGAAGAAAAAGAAATGACGGTAGCTTTGGTCAAGCTCTTTTTCCATTCTTCGAAAGCTTGCATAAGTTCTGCCCCTGTTGTATTTTTTTTTATATGCGTTTTATTTTGGTGTCTTTTGTGAAACTCAATTCACCTTCCCACTTGTTAATGTTTACTGGTACTATACAAAATGTGGCCTCTCACAGTATCGGGCAGTGTAACAGTCATTACGTCTATGTCTGGGATAAGTTTACCGCTTGCGGACCGTACAAGTATCCAATTGTCAGGTGGGTGCAGTCTTTTACGTCTTCTTCTGGTCATAAGTCTGGATAGTGCCAGAGCAATTCTGTTTGTATGTGAGAAAAGTCTTGTTTTGTAACGGGTGGCAGTGTTTGTGGTAGATGTACAAACAGGATTAATTTTGAGAACTCGAACAATAGTCGTGTTTTCTTAAAATTTTGGCTTGAGAAGATTCAATGAGTTTTATAGATGTGTTACAGGCAGTGCCCCTGGAAAGCGTTAACATCAATATAACTTGAAATAGCCGTGATTTCGCCGTTAAAGAAAGATCAAGATAATGGTGCTTGGCTGTGTGATGAATGCGGAATGCATCGAAGATAAAAGATAACGATAAATTAAAGCCTGCCGAGCGTGGTTTATAATATATAGCTGAGAAAACGTACTTCTGATTAGGTTAGGTTAGGTAAGCGCGGCGGCTGACACAAGGTCAGCCCACTTAGGCCATCACTGGCCCATTGTGATACCGCAATAGATCATAAGTACCCCTTAAACCAAGAAGTTAGAAAGAGTCCCAGCCCGTTTCTCTAATAAAACCTGCTATTTTCTTCGGGGGAACAGCTGCTAGTTCAGCTAGATTGTGAAGAAAATATTCTTCTATATACTTTTTCCTGCGCCTGACTAGGGCCACACAGGAGCAGAAGAAGTGCTCTACTGATTCTACTTCTTCCTCATTTCTGCAGAAGTCGTTGTTGTTGTTGTTGAGTCCTACGAGCCAGTGGCCTGTAATTGCTCTAATTACAGCTGAGCACTGTGTGCGATGTAGACTGAAAAGCCTTTTTGTACGTTTGGCGTCAACCTTAGGCCATGTTTGGCGACTAATGTTGCAGTGAGTGGTATTGTTCCATGTTTCTTGTTTAAGGGACCTGAAAACTTCCCTTGTCCTGAGCTTAAAAGTTGCTAGGGGCATACGGAAGTCCTCCTTGTCTAAAAGGAGAACTGTGGTAGTGCCGCGTCTGGCCAGTTCATCAGCTATTTCGTTCCCCTCAATATTTTGGTGCCCTGGCACCCAGATTAGGGATATAACGAACTGCTGTGCCATCTCTTGAAGAGATTTGCGGCAGTTGTTCACTATCGTCGAGTTTGAAGATACCGCACGAATTGACTTTATTGCTGCCTGACTGTCTGAGTAAATTTTAATTACTCCGTTTGTAAGGCTAGAGTGGCGTAGGCAGCTGAGAGCCTCGCTTATGGCGAGAATCTCTGCCTGAAAAACGCTGCAGTGGTCCGGAAGACGGAAATGTATTTTGATACTAAGTTGTTCACAGAAGACCCCTCCTCCAACTCGATTGTCGAGTTTGGAGCCGTCTGTGAAGAAATTTATACAGTCATTTTGTCCAAAGGGACTTGCCGCCCAGTCCTCCCTAGAGGGAAAGACTGTTTTGAACGTTGTAGAGGTGTATTCTACGGATGTGCAATAGTCTGTTAATTGTATGTTTGCGCCTTCTGATAGGATGGATGAGTGCCCGTATTGATGGACTGTCCAGCAGTTTGCGTCTCTCAGACGTCGTGCTGTGATGGTGGCGGTTTCTTTTGCCACCAGTAGAATTGGGGACATGCTCGTAATAGCGTTGAGCGCTTCACTAGAGGTTGTTCTGAGAGCTCCTGTCATGCATAGTTGAGCTACCCTCTGCACCTTGTTGAGTGCCCTGAGTTTAGAACTATACAGCAGCGCTGGCCACCATTTGGTGGATACCCCATACAAAAGGATGGGTCTTACTATGGCGCTATATAACCAGCTAACTACAGACGGGGACATCCCCCATTTGAGGCCTACTGCCTTTTTGCAAGTGAAGAGTGCAATGTTAGCTTTACGCACTCTATCCGATATAGTGAGATTCCAGTTCAGTTTCTATCGCTAAACTCTAGAACGGAATCATTAAGTTTTGGGGCGGATAATTTAGGGGTCTTATACTTCCTGGAGAAGAACTTGGGTTTACGTTTAACCCACTTACAGATGCCCATCTTGACAGTTTTCTTAGTTTAACTGTCATAATGTCACAGAGGCTTTGCGGAAATTTTCCCCGCAGCATAACAACCACATCGTCTGCATAAGCAACAATCTTGCACCCCCCATCTTTTATGTCGCGAAGCAGCGTATTTACTGCTGGGTTCCATAGAAGCGGAGCGAGTACCCGCCCTTGAGGAGTACCTCTGCTGACATGCCTGCACAGAGTAGATGCTCTCACTTTTCTGCTCAGTAGCAGCTGTGTGACTAATCTCACCAACTGAGCATCTACTCCAAGGCTCAGCATAGCATTGGTAATTGCCCTTAAGTCGATGTTATTGAAAGCTCCTTCTATGTCCAAGAAGGCGGCTGCAGGGATTTTTCTATACTGGATATGACAGAGTGAAGTGCTGTTTCTGTTGATTTGCCTTTACGATATGCATGCTGAGATTCAGATAGCAGAAAGGAAATAATTAATGTTCTTAGGTGTAGCCCTATTAATCTTGCCAAGGTTTTTAAAAGGTAGGAGGACAGGCTTATTGGCCTGAGATCATTCGGTGTTGTGTGTGAGGCTTTGCCGGCCTTGGGTATAAAAACTACTTTGGACATTAGCCAAGAAGGGGGAATTTGGCCTAACGCCGTGATGTTCGTGAAGATGGCTTTTAGCCAAGGGACAGCAAGATCTTCCCCTAGCTGCAATTGTGCCGTGAATATCCCATCGGGACCTGGAGATTTGTTGGGAGCGAAGCTATTTATAGCCCATTTAATGTTGGATTCAGTCATAATGCTATCCACTTTAACCGGGTGGCATGGTTTTGGGTCGCTTGTTTGGGGACCTCACCTACAGGCTTCAGTGAAGGCTGTCGAGAGGTAAGTGAGATATTCCTCCGATGGAGGAATCTGTTCTGGAGGAGCTGGTAGGGCCTTAGCCAGTCTTTTTTGAAAGGACACTCGGTCCTCGCCAGATTTATGGGAGTACCGGTCTCCTGCTTGTTTTTATTAGTATTCGTTTGGTTCATATCTGGTTCCCACGAGCTGCGGAGAAAGGGTGGTCCACCTCCCGCAGAGATCCGCGCTACGGGAGGTAGGACTGGCTGATCCGGAGGGCGCTAGGTATCCGGATACTCCGTTTGCAACTGGGCTATTTTTTAAAAGGGCCCCCAGTCAGGTTGATCATCGGCACGGGTCGCATGACACCTTGATCCAGCCCTTCACCTTAGCCATGATAAGATATCGCAGAAACATGTGTCATGGCTATGGAAAAAGCTTCGCCCCAGTCTGCGAATCCCAGATCTTAGCTGGTACCGTCCCGAGGGACACTGAAGCACCACTACCAGTTGGCACCCTCGTGGAGGGTTCAGCTATAGGATTTTTGCCAGCCCCTTCTACTTCTGATTAAGTAAGTGGACATTTGTCCATGTTGACGCCAAGCCCGTGTCTCAGAAATATTTGTTGAACGTTGCGAAGATATTATTTAAGCTGGGTAACGGAATCTGACATGATCAAAATGTCGTCGATGTAACAATTAACTAATTCGATGCCTATAAATCTTTAGAGTTTGTATTTTGCTTTTTATCCCGAATGGCATGTATAGAAATTCAAACCAGCCAAATAGAGTACAAAACATCTGTTTTCGCTATGTTGTGCTCGGCCATAGAAATCGGATAGTAAGCTTTTACCAAATCCAAAGTGGAGAACACTTTTTTTCAAGTTAGAAAGTTAGCTATCGGGTTTTGATCTGGCCAAGTACCTGCGGTCAGCATTAATTCCATTTTTCTTGGCTACCATATGGAGTGGGCTGGATCAAAGGCTTTTAGCAGGGCGGCATATTCCGCACTATAAAAAGAGTATTTTTTTCTGCCTTGGTAGCGGGGGGTTTATTTTTTTTCAGTGGTCGATGCGGTTGATCGGCAATAAGGCTAACATTGGTTTCGATAAAATGGAGAACGTCATAAAATGAAGATCCATCCTTATTTGATTTTTTCGCGGTGACAAACCCGCGAATTTATCGCTGGAGATGAAGCGGACCTTGCGTAGTTAAGACAGGGTCAGGCCATGTTAACTGTACCTACTCATTTTCTCGATTTGAACAAAACCTATAAGAATGTGTAGCTTAGAACAGTACCTTTAAACACAGATTTAACACAATTTTTAACAACAATTGCTTAAACAAATTGGTTTTTAAAAGTGTCCTGGGGCAGTTTTTGCATTGAAACTTTCTCATAATTATCGTCGAACTTTTAATTATAAAGTTGCAAACAATTTTTTTGCACTTTTGCCTTGGACAGTCGGAATTGCATTTTTTGTCCCGTCGCGCACGGTTTTTTCGATATGGCCTGACCCAATAACAATTTCATTCTAAATTACTCCAAGTTAGCTTCACCCTCAAGTCAACTTCGTAGAAAGCACGTTCCATTCAAGTTTGGCTTTGACCAACAGCAGGCTTTCACAGCATTGAAACGACATATTCTGGACGCTACTGAGCGAGGATCTTCCGCTCGTTCTAGCCACTGATGCATCTTCCTTTGGCATTGATGTAGTTTCATCACACATCCATCCAGATGGCAAGGAAAAGCAAATAGCATTTACATCAAAAACCTTATATACACACCAAGTTCGATACACCCAAATGGAGAAGAAAGCCTTTTCAATAATTTTAAGAGTAAAAAAATTTTATCAGTATTTGTCCGGCAGGAAATTCATTCTTTTAGCTTATCACGAACCAAGCAAGCATTTGTCGACGATGACTTCCAACAGAGATCAGCTCTGGGGTACAACATTGATAGCCTACAATTTTGAAATTAAATATCGCTCAACGATGCAGACGCACTATGTTCCCAGACTGTTGGAAAATTGCAAAAATTGCCAAAGGCAAACAAAAAATATAGGCCTATCTCTATTCTTCCATATTCCATATTCCTTTAAAAACATAATGGCAGCTCAGATCAATTCGTTTATATACGAAAATGCTTTGCTAAATCAAAATCAAAATCAATCCGGATACCGGAAAAACCGCAGTTGCACTTCAGCAATCTTAAAAATATCGAACGAAATACGGGACTATGCTGACAAATCCAATGTTACGCTTCTAGTACTTCTCGAATACAGTAAAGCCTTTGACACAGTTAACCATGATGTCTTATGTGCCAAATTGAAAACTCAGTTCAGATTTTTAAACACTACTGTCATACTTATGTCATCGTACTAACTAATTCGTCGCCAATCTGTTTTAATGTCAAATGTCTCGTCTTCGTTTATATTTCTTAAGCTTCGTGTGCCTCAAGGTTCTGTTCTTCGTCCCTTATTGTTTAATCTTATGTAAATGACCTTCCCTCCGTATTGTCTAATTGTAATGATCATGTTCGTGAACGCTTTCAAATTCTAACGTTCTATATTTCTCGCCACCTATAATTGTATACCTTTTCTCGGTTCACAACACTCTTTCTCAACACACACATTTTTTATCTATATATTTGTACGCCGCTGCGTCGGCGCCATATTGTGAAATTCATTTTAGTACCAAAAAGGCTTCGCAACGAGCAAGAATAAAAAGAATAATTTACAGTCCACTAAATCTCAAGCGTCTTAATTTCGGATCAGTTCATATGTATGCAGATGATGTCCAGATGTATGTGAGTCGTCCCCTAACTAGAATAAATGAGTGTGTAAATATATGTAATAGTGAACTTGTCCAAATTAGTAACTGGGCCAAAAAGAACGGACTAGGACTTAATCCGGCGAAATACAAGTGCAAGTACAATTTATAAAAATAACATAAACAGTGATATTGAGCACGTAGAAAAAGGCTACCAATTTGGGTTTTGTTTTCAACAGTACGCTGAGCTGGAGTGACCACATTAACACAGCTGTAGGAAAGACGTTTGGTTTATTTAGATCTGTTCCTTCGGTTTAAAACTTTTTACCCAAAAATATACGTTTTTTAGCTGCCAAATCGTGCCTGGTCCTAACACTCTTCTATGGGGTTGAAGTATTTTCTAACTGTGATTCAATCAGCCAGCACATAATTAAAATTGCCTACAACAGTATTGCAAGATTCGTATTTAATCTGCAACGATTTCATCCCGTTACTAGATTTGCTTACAAAATATTTGAACTCCACTTGGCAGACTGGATTAAAATTAGAGGGTTCGTGTACTTGCACAAATTCATTTTTGTCTAAAGAACAAAGCTATCTTTGCGAAACGCTTAGATTCACCGCTTTGCGAAGAGCAAACAATATTATTCAAATAAAGCACAGATCCTTACCCTCTGAACGGCAATATTTTATAAACGCTATAAGGCAGGGACCGTAAGTAATGATTAAATGTTTGTAAGGGTCTTTTCTAACAAATGAACTAGAAAAAAAAAAAAAACAAGAAAGAACGCTATAGTCGGGTTTCCCGACTATAAGATTTGCGATACTCATTGCCCTCTTTAAAAACAGCTAGCTAGCCCTCTTCAATAATGTGTAGCCTACTTTCATGCGCAATCAGTTTTAAGCGCCCTCTCTTAAAAAAATTGTTTTTGCCTACTCTTGAGCGCAATACAAATTTTCAACGCATTTGTATACACAATTTCTTGAAAATGGTCAGATTTTTAAACATTTTTAGATATGTGGGTAGATATTTTCAATACGAACAACATTTGTAAGGGCCACTTTTCTCTAGCACTAAAAATGTGGACACCACAGAGTTTATTCTGGTTTGTGGGCGTAAAAAGGGGCGTGGTCAGGTTTTGAAACGAACTTGATCTGCGCTTTGCTTATAGAAGTCTGTATGCAAAATATGGTGGCTCTCGCTCTTATAGTTCCCGAGATCTCGACGTTTGTACTGACGGACAGACAGACATTTGCAACGTTCACAGTATTTGCTTATTCTTAAAGTATCGAAAATAAATATTGATTACAAGTTTACTTGTCCTGTGTGACCATCGCATTAAATTATTAGTTTTATACTTGTAGCGCTAGGAGAAACTTTAAATAAAATTAAAAATTAAAATTGTTTACACATCCTTTCCAAAAAACTCAGACGAAATAAAGCAAAACATGGAAAGCAAACAGTATTTTGCAAAGGGTCTATCACTACGTAACAAGAGTATGGCCAGAACAACTAAACGATCTCGAAGTAATGCCATACTTTAATCGTAGATTTTCTTTAACAATTAACAACAAGCTAGTTTGTCTTCATTCTGACTTCAATTGAATTATTATTCCTCGCAAGCTACGAAATAAAATTATTAGCCCTCTGCACGGCGGTCACTGGAGAATAGTTCATTTGAAACAATTAGCACGACAACATGTTTGGTGGCCAGGTATCGACAAAGATATCGCTCAATTGACCAAGAGTTGCAGCGTTTGCAAGTTTGGCAACCCCGCCCCAGTTAAAGAATTTCAAAGCTGGCCAAAAATTTACATCAGCCTGGGAAAGGACACACTTAGACGTTGCAGGTCCCATATTTGATTCAATGTGGCTAATATGCGTCGATGCTCAGTTTCCGTTTATAGCACAAATGACATCAACCACAACTGCAAACAATATATCAGTACTTACAGCTATATTTGCCATTGAAGGTTGTACCAAATTTTAAGTCAGCGATAACGGACCGCAACTCACAGCAGCTGATTTTAAGGATTTCGGCACTTAGCATGGAATTAACTACCTTACTAAAGCCCCATTCCACCCAGCATCAAATGGACTTGCTGAGCGTTTCGTACAACCGCTTGAGAATCGCTGGTGATGCAGTCGTACTAGTTTAATGACGGTCTGAATAAGCATGGACATAGTTCTCTGCATTTCCCGGCATTGGTTTCAATCATTTGGTGATAGCAAAATAACTCAGAGTTGGGTTCTGCCCGACCGTTGTTGTTCCCAGGATTACGCGATCTCTCACAATATCGGTAAGATGCTGGTGTCGCTTAATCTCCTCTTGCAATGTATTCACTTGTTGGGACAAGGAACGTTTCGAATTTGCAAGGTCTTTAAGATTCTTAGATTGCTCGACCGCGTTTATGCATTTATCCAAATATATAGTAGTAGGGGTCATCGACTCCTTAAACATCTTGCAAGTTTGTCCAAATCTGATTCCTCTTAAACGGCTTAAGTCTTGCATCTCTGCAAGAACTAGCTTAAGGCCTGATGTCTTGCCCTCACGCAAAAGGCGACTGAGTTTTGATTTTGGTGTCTTAGAAAATTTGTACAGCAGCCGAGTTTTAAGACCAAAGTACTTGTTGTCCACAGGCGATCGTGTTACCAAGTCTATCACAGATAGAGTAACATCTTCTTCCAAGTTGACGGTTATCAAATCACAATTATCTATGTCGTCAAAAATGTTGTAAAGACAGAACGAGCGTTCGACTTTTATATAGCTGAGGATTATTGCGTGCGGGTTTCGGTAAATTTGCCGAGATAAGCTGCGAGGGCTCACTATGCCTGGCTGCTGTTGGACTTGGCAAAGCCAACTGCTGTTGAAGTTACGAATCTGGGCAGCAACGTCGTCAGGACTTGGAGCCATTGCGTCGTTTTTTGGGCTCTCGTTGTCAGCGAATAAAAACCATCTCGGCACCAGCAAGTGCAAATTGTAAATCTTTAATTAATTTGTTTTTGTTTAAGCCTAGTACTCAGATCGACGAAATGAGTTCGAAATCAGTGTGAGAGAGCGAGAGGCTAATAGCATAGAAACACTTTTCGAGGGTGCTGTTCGACAGGCGGTACTCAGATGACAGAAAAGATATACTAGAAACTTAGTTTGGCAACTAATCGCGTTGCCAACTAACTCTTAAGTATTTCGAGAACGAAAGGCAAAGCAGATAGAGCTATTTAATAAACAGTTCGTTCTACGTTATTGCCCTCTCACTCTCTCTTATATGAGGGTTTAGCAAGATTTCAAAAGATGGCGCGAAATTCGATTGAATAACGAAATGTATGCAAATTATTATTTATTTTATTGCTTACATAAAAAACACAAATGTACGCTTACATTCGTAAAATTCTTTAAAATTCCATCTCCGTGTATTCCACTCGCCTTGCGATAATGTGCCCCATTTGTTCCTTGTTCAGGGTAACTGCATGCTCCTTCGAAATTTGGCCTCCTCCTCCTTGCTAACTTCAGCCTCGGCTTAAGTTGAGAAGGTTTCATCGTTGCATTATAATTTTCACAACTTATTTCAAATTTGGTTGTCAACAAACTGAATACAGCATATGCAGCCGCCAACGGAAATCTGTGTGACCGCAGTACTTGCTCAAAGAAATTGCCGATGAACTTTCTAAACAAAGGTCATACTCCGAGAAAAAGAAAAAGAATGGCCTCTTTTCGACATCGAAACGGTTCATCGATCTGAGTACTAGGCTTTAATTTTAAGGCTTATACATTTTATTTCACTTGGTTTTACAAAGCGTCGTACAATTCCTTTACTTGAGCCAAAAAGAGAATGAGGCTAAAGATGGACTTTTTGCATTGTGCTGCTAACTTGACTCTTATCAATATCAGGCAGTGCCTGAGGGATAATATAGGATGCCACGTAGTTATTTAATCAATATATTAATATTTGGTTCCATGCCTTTATAAAGAATTAACCAAAAATGGTGGCATTTCATTGGCACATAATTTCACATTATTAATGTGGGTAAATCAACTGAATATTATTTAAATTTAAATTTTAAACTAACATTTGAGTGGCAAGGTCAACGTCATCATGTTTTATCATTAACCATTTAATTCATTTGGACAGGCTCGCCTGATCGCGTTGCTAACGTTGAAGCTTTTCCTTCTTACATTATCGCCTTGTTATAGTTAAAGCTTTTCCGTGGTTCGATGAGGAGTGGTCACAGCCTGGAATTCCACGGTGGGGGCTTTGGAAGCCCATTCCGCTTCCAGGGTGGTGGGAAAAACCTGACCGTGTGCGAAGGAGTCTGTGAGGCATGTCGTTGACCCTTTCCCCCTGAAGGGGTTTAGTTCTGCCTTGAATTCAACCTAGTTTGTTTTCATAATATGTTGAAAAGGTTTGTTAGTTCCCGAGCCATTGTTGAGATAGTGGTTTCTATGTATCTATGATCTGAGAATTAGGGCTCATGTAGAACTCTCCACGAGATAACCCTATACAAGGTGATACTCAAAACCTCTTTTCGATACAAACGTAGGATCGGACCCTATATTAAAAATTCCTTATCTAGTAGAGATTATGAAGTCCAAAAAAATAAATTCTCCCCTGTCTGTCGTACCGAAGCTACCTCACCGTGTGTGGTGGGCGTTGACAACGATGCCCACCGCGATATTCTTCCTATCGCAATTCTCTATGACAATTCTCTGTAGCGCCCGTGAGGGGTCCTACTTGTCGTGTCCCGTGTAGAAGAACGCCAGCAGAAGATATCCTTCAAGGTGCTTAAGGCTCATGCCCGTGTTGTCTTTTCTCTAAAAGAAGTTCATTTGTGAAACCTGTATCTGTATCTAAATATTTTGAGGAAGTTTCGGCAAAGTCTCTTAGATGAGCAATCACATTAAAAAAAAAAATGAACACTGTAGTTGGGTTTTCCGAAAAAAAGAAACTTGTAACCTCCAACTAAGTCTAACTCATTTTTTAACCCAATTAAATATACTGAATACTTATTATTATTATATTATTGGGGTGCTAGTGTACCGTGACCTGTTTAGATCTATTGTACCCCCATTCGGAGCCTACAGCTCAGATATCAACCCATTTCCTCGAACAAAGTCGAGGAGTTTTGATGGGTTGATTCTTCCTAAGAGCTCATGTGATAGAGTTCTCGATCATAAGGTTCTGCATCTTATATTTATTAATGCCGGACAGTCTGCGATGATGTGTGTAGAGGTTTCGTCCTTCATGTCACAGAATCTGCAAGTCCTGCTGCTGGTTATTCCTATCTTACCTAGGTGACTTTTCAGTCTGCAGTGCCCGGTTAGTGATCCGGTAACGATCCTAAGTGAATTCTTCCCTAGTTGAATAAGTTCCTCGAACCTCTTCTTGTTGTAGTTTTCTATTAGAGTTTTGGCTTGCCTTAGGCCTGGGGTATTCCTCCAGTGTTCTTGCCTCATGGTGCCTTCCTCTTTCCTAATGTATTCTTTTATTGTGTGCCTTCCTATGCCACAGTAGGGTTCTGGTCCTATCAGGGGCTGTTCGGCTCCTAGTTTTGCCATTTTATCGGCAATTTAATTTCCGGATATGTCCTTATGACCCGGAATCCATCTGAGGGCCAGTCTATTTAGACTGCCCAAACGATTTAGTTTACTCTTCACCTCTAGTACTATCTTTGAGGTGACTTTATTACTGCATAGAGCAGTAATATCTGCTCGGCTGTCCGAAAGGATCGAGATGTCCTTATTCTTATATCCACGCTGTATGTTGAGCTCTGCACAACGTCCAATAGCGCATACCTCAGCCTGGAATATGCTGGTGTATTGGCCAAGGGATTCGTGGTATTTTATGCGGGGCCCTACAACTCCAAGGCCAGTGCCTTTTTGTGTCAGGGATCCATCTGTGTACCATGCTATGGTACCCTGTCATACAAACGCAAGCAAGTCTTTGCAACTTTTGTAACTGTTTTTGTATGGTGATGAGCTTAGCTCGTTTACCCCATGCAATTGCTCCGTACGTGAGAATTGGTCTCACAATCATCAGGTATAGCCATCTTATTATCTGGGGCCTGGTTCCCCAGGATTTCCCAGCAATTTTTCGACAGGTATAGAGAGCTCTATAACACTTTTCCACTGTATTTTGGACGTGGGAAGCGAAGTCTAGCTTACTATCTAAAGTGATTCCTAGATATTAACCTCTCGGCTAGTTTCTATAGGAATTCCTAGCAATGAGTTTTGTCTCATTCTCTGTAGTTTTTACTTCCTTGTGAAGGGAACGATGACTGTTTTGGTGGGATTAAGGTTGAGTCCAACCTCCCTGCACCAATCTAGCGTTATCTTGAGTCCGAGTTGGACGATGTCACAGAGTGTCTCTTCAAACTTGCCTTTGGCTATTATCACAATGTCATCGGCGTATCCCTGACACTGGATCCCCTTTTCAGCAAGTTTGCTGAGAAGCTCATCTACCAGCAGACTCCATAGCAAAGGGGAAAGCACTCCCCCTTGCGGACAGCCTCTGCTGGTTTCTATCCTCATGTTATCTGAGCCCAGTGTACATGTTGCTTGTCTGGATTGAATTAGGTTACCAATCCATTTACTCGTTGTAACATCTATGTTCCTCCTAGACAGGGCAGCTCGAACCGCATCATGTGATGTGTTGTCAAAGGCTCCCTCTATGTCTAGGAAGGCACAAACAGCTATTTCTTTGCTGTCAACTGCCCCCTCTAGGGTGCGTCAAAGTCGATGAAGTGCCGTGTCTGTTGAACGGCCTGCTCTATATGCAGGCTGCGTATGTTGCAGCGGACAGTCTCTGAGAGCTGTTCTCCTAATATTGTAGTCTACCAGTTTTTCCAGCGTTTTAAGGCAAAAAGAAGTTAAGCTGATAGGTCTGAAGGACTTTGGGCTGGTGATATCTTTCTTCCCGGTCTTGGGGATGAAGACCACCCTAGCGCTGCACCATGCTCTTGGGATATAGCCAAGGGCTAGGCTGCTTACCATTAGTCTTCTTAAGCGGGTTAGGAGTAGCTCCTGCCCCTGCTGTAAGAAGGATGGAGAGATCCTATCTAATCCCGGTGACTTAAATGGATGGAAGGTTCCAACAGCCTATTTAAGTTTCTCGGGCGTAACTATAGTCCTAAAATGGGAGTACTTTCCGGGAAATGCGTGTCAAAAAAAAGTTATAATTTCTCCCGATCCGTGGAAGTAAAGGTGTTATTACCTTTCTTCAGGGCTAAATTACTATCTGTTGCACTTTTGGCCATTGCCCTGTGCAGTCTTGCGCCCTCGTTGACGTTACTTATTGCCTCACAGAAATTTCTGTAGTCCTTCCGTTTGGCTTTCCTGATCTCTTTGTTATAGAGCGTCAGGCTTTGCCTGTACCGTTCCCAGTTACTTTCAGTTTTTGGCCTGTTGAAGAGCCTTTTGGTTTGTTAAAGGCATAGCATTTTTCTTCGCTAGTGGTGTTGTCTACTGCTTATCTAGTCCAAGGGATGACTAGGGTCCTGTTTTGGAAGATTTAGGTCTGGTTGGACATGGGTTTCTTTTGGGTTTCTTTTTTTAAGCAAACAAAATTGTGTTCTGGTGACACATGCCAGTTTCTAATGTGGGGTTTGACTGAATTGGTTGCCAGAGTTATGTCTAGCACCTCTTCTCTTACCTTGGTAACAAATGTCGGCTCCACGCCAAATCTCTAGGTTATTGTTTAAAATAAATTCTTGGAGTTGCTCACCTCTGTTATTAACATCAGTAGTGCCCCAGATCACATGATGTGCGTTGGCATCACATCCGATGATAAGGGGGATCTTGTTCTTCCGGCAGTGGTCCACTAGCCCGAGTATTTCTGGCGGTGGACAGGCTTCCTCCCCAGCAAAGTAGGCGGAGGCCACTGCTAGCTTCTGTGTAGCTCCTGTGCCGCCGATGGAGATGGCGGCACAGTCCCTGCTCAGGAATTTTGAAAAGATATTGTAATTGATATCTTTTCTTATAACAATGCATGATCTGGGAGGTAGTTCTCCTGGATCGCATATTACCTTGGTATCCTTCGTGTACAGGCCTTTAATGCCATGGTGCCACCATGGTTCCTGTGCAAGGGCTAGCCCTAGGTGTTGGGAGGTGATCATCCTGGCCAAGACAGCAGATGCGGTTTGGCCCGATGGATGTTCACCTGGGCTAGCCGAGTGCTGCTTGTTGCAGCCATCAGATGGGGGTTTGGTGCCCCGTGACTTCTGGTGAAAAGAGAGAGCAAGTCTCTCCACCACCGTCTATCACGGTGACCTCCGCCTCATCGCAGCTATCGTCCAGGAGGAGCTCCTAGGCGAACTCTTGGGATGACATGGGGTGTCCATCCCCCTGGTCGTCCCCAATCTCCATGACAGATTGACTGTCCTCTCCACTCTGCGCCGTCGGCTCCACACTTAGTGGTTCGAGGGTATCCTCGACAGCCTTGCAGATGTCTCCACTCGCAGATGTCTCTTCTGGAGCCTTTCTGGTCTTCTTTAGACCGCTCACAGTGGCGTGACTATACCTCGTCCCTCCCGGTCTGGTCCATCCCTACTACGAGGAGTGCACCAGCTCCGTCGTTTCTCCTGGAGATGATTTTCCAGGCGTCTGTTCCAACGCGGTTCTGGAAACCGATGAAGGCCAGAATCTCCTCGTTCGTCCTATCTGCGCTCCTTGAGCAGAACAACGTGGCGTTGTATACTGCCGGGATGTCGTCTCCAGTGCGTGTTTCAGGGGGTACTCCCTTCCACGTCCGCAGCTGAGGTATGGCAAGTTTTAGCCACTCAGCTGTGCCCTCGTCCAGGCAATCGATTATCAGGTGACCCACCCTGAAGTGGATCCCCCTGAAATCGACCGGACCGCTCCACGCTGACGTGAGCATCTCGTCCATGATGGACTCCTGTAGTCCAGACAGCTCCTCGTTGGTCAGGCTGACCACCGGAAACCTCTTCGGGAGGATGGCCACCTTAATGAACGATGCCTTCTTGGCAGCCTCCGCGTATGTCGGACGGGGTCCGGTGGGCGGTGGTTTCGGGCCAGAGGGTCGTCCTCCGGTGGGTGTCGGTTTCTGGTCTCGGCGAGGCTGGGAAGATATCTTCCTGGCCTGCACCTTTGCCTTCTCTACCGCTGCTGCTGCTGATGTACTAGGTCCATCTTGCCTCGGGGCCCGTGAAGTTGTCTCACTAGCCACCTTGCCATGCTTGGACCTTTTGGGGGTGTCTGTGGGTGGTGTGCGGCTGGTGTTCAGCTGTTTGCCAGCCGGTGCTGCTCCTGATGCCGGTTTCTCCCTCGGCTCTTTTGCCTTCTTCAAGGCCTCCTCTGGCGTCAAGCCCTGCAAGAGGTACCTGAGGTACCACTTGACTTTTGACCCTGGCAGGCCACGCCTGTTCGGGTCACCCAGTCCTCCGGGCTAATAGAGTGTGGCCTATCAGACGCGAGAGGTGGACGTGCTGGCAGGGTAAGTCCTGCTGGCACACCGCGCTCCCTGGCTGGAAACACCTGCAGCGCAGGTCTGGCCTGAACTGCTGGTGAGATCCTGGGCGTGTGCGCTGCCGCCTGGGGTCTCTCACCGTCGAGGAGTTTATCCTCGAAGTGTCTTGCGACACCGGTAGCAGGGATATCCTGCGGGATTTTCTTTACTTGGTTGTGCTTCTTCATGTTCTAGTCCCACGAGCTGCGGAGAAGTGTAAGGTCCGCCCGGGCAGAGATCCGCCGTACTCGGGTAAGGTGCAGTTAGGACAGACGGTCGCCACTTGTCTGAACCCTCCGTTTGCGACTGGGCTTTTTGTTGACTCGGGCCACCAGCCAGGCTGACTATCGGCACGGGTCGGATAACACCTTAGTCCGGCACCGAGGTGAGATGTGGGGGATAGGATTGTGGTAGGTAGTTTTGTGAGAGGGGGTGTGTAAGGCTACGTTGGTAAGACGGCCAAACAAGCGTCTTGTCGGTATACCTTCGTAGGTATACCCGCTGTTTGTCCGGGGTTGCTTATTCGCTTACGCTTATTCGCAACTAACCTTCCCGGAAGGCCGTTCGCTTTCCGCAACCTGCGACCCGCCTGGTGGCCCCAGCTAAGCTTCCCTTCGAACCATCTAACTAGTTCTTGAGGACCAAGCACTTAATACTTATGTATACTTAAAACTGAAGTAGATATTTTCAACACAAACAGCAACGTTGTTATAATACGTGTGGGCACCACAGAGTTTTACAGTTTGAAAGCGGTTAAGGGGCGTGGTTGAGTTTTGAAACAATCTGCGTGGGGCATATATGTAGAAGTCTGTGTGCAAAATATGGTGGCTGTTACTCTTATAGCTCCCGACATCTCGACGCTTGTTAAGACGGACGGACTTACGGACAGACAAAATACTACAGATGAAAAAAAACAGTAAAAAGGTAACTTAAAAAATGGACTTTAACCAATGATCCAATGGTCCTCCACCGTCAGGTACAGGTAAAATCCTTTCAGAAGCACTAGCTTTTAGTATTGGGCTTTTTTCACTGTCGACTTGTGTTACTACTCATAAAGTGTTGTGTTGCATGCTACAAAACATGGAAGTTACTTTTTAATTTTCCATTTCATTCCTAATTTTCAGCAATTTTTGCATAGTTAAGCATACAAACGCAAACGCAAAAGTTTTTAAGACATTCAAACAAGTTTCCAAAGACTGCAGTAAAAAAAAGTATGGACGTATGAACGTGTTGATAAACATTTATTTAATTTAAAAAGCAAACGTATTTCCTTTAATTTAAAATGTAACGATTAGTGTAACCTCCTTAAATTATCGCAACATATCGAATAGGTTGCCATTTTTTGACTGAAGAACATTTTTTTCACCAAGCGACTTACTGCGCAGTCGACTAGCTCCCGTTTTTTATAGTTTATAAAATAATAAAGCTTAAAAATCTCGAACATATGTACATACATATTGTCAAGTACATATTATTCTTGGGTGTATGTTAAGTCAAATATTGGAGATTGTTGCAACCAAAAAACAGAACAATGCCGAATACACGTTCCAATAAGAAAAACAGAGCACAAACTCAAGTGACGTCACATCAGCAAAAGCCGCCTGCTGCACAGTCGCAGATGGGAATAATGGATACGCCACGACCAAACATTGCTCTCTTAAGTCATAATGAGCAAAACTTACAACATGATCAGTCGACTGTTACGGTAGTTCCAATGACCACTCCAAGCCAGAAGACTCCAGACAGGAGCAACGAGGACTCAGGATCTGAGAGAAGCCAAAGTTCAAAAACTTCAGCTTCAAATGGTGCACTTAAAAGAGCAACAACAACTAAAAGCTCAGCGAATGCAGCTCGTGTTTCAGGAGAAGCAATTGGAACTAGAGATGCAAATGCAACTCACCGAAATCGAGGGCGCAGACAGCCTTCAAGACGAGCAGGAAGACAACCTTCAAGACGACGAGGAAGGCAGCATTCAAGACGACCAGGACAACCAGCAATACAGGCAGGAAACAAACTTCAACGGCGATGGACAAGCCGAGAGCAGGACACGTGAGTGGGTTAAATCAAATCAACGCAAGCAAGCGTCAACGGATCAAGATAAGGCTCCTATCAATGTAGATCCAATTATTAGTTTTATGGCAAGGCAGACAATCAAACAAGAACTACCTACATTTAGAGGTGACCCCCTAGAATGGCCAATTTTCATTGCCGAGTTTGAAAACAATACTCAAGTCTGTAATTTTAGCAATTACGAAAATATCAATCGCCTACGAAGGGCACTGACAGGTCGTGCTAAAGACAATAAACACGTACAATCACTTCTCCATCTGCCAGACAATGTAAATGATGTAATTGTTATTTGCGAGATCGTTTCGGAGACTGTTGTCATATTGTAAAACTTATGATAGACAAAATTACACAATTCTCAGTAATAAAAGATGATAAATATGACAGACTCATCACATTTTACGGTATGCTTACAAATCTCATACAACCATTGTTGTCATTCAATGATATTGATCAAATAAGTAATAATATATTGTTTGAAGAAGTTTTAGAAAAAGTTCAGGTGTCTCAACGAATAGCCTTTGCGAAACATTTACAAAAATTCAAAACTGTTCAGCCAAAGGCGATTGTGTTTCACGAATGGTTAGGTCAAACTATAAAAGCGGCAAAATCGCTGGGATTCGTCAATAAGTCTAAAGACAAGAGTTTTGAAAAATCCAAATTCTTTTAAAACTTTTGTAAGTCTACCGATCATTACCTAACAGAGTGTCCAAAATTTAAAGCATTAAATATCGACGAGCGCTGGACACATATATCTCACAACAAACTATGCATATCGTGTCTAGCAAAGAATCATGTTCTTAAAGTTTGTAAACGCAAGAAAAAATGCAACTACAACCACAATTTGTTATTGCATAAGGACAAAAACGACGCACCAAGCTCTTTTCTGGAGATGCCAAGAAATCCTAATCAACGCGAAACTGAACTAGATACTAATTGCAACGTTAATTTTGATCAAAACAAAGTTCTACTTAAAGTCATTGCAGTTACACTGATAGGCACTCAAAAACAAATCGAAACATACGCTTTACTTGACGAAGCTTCGACAATTTCATTAATAGATGAGCAGGTTGCAAGTGACATAGGACTACAGGGACCGACATGTCCCTTGAAGATGCAATGGACTAACAACGAAGTGTATGAACAAGTGGATTCAGAAGTAGTTAGCTTGGGAATCAGAGGAAAGCAGCCATCAGCAAAAGTTTTTACATTACGAAAAGTAAAAACTGTATCACGCCTCAATTTACCATTACAGACCGTCTCAATAAGTGGCATGGCTAAGACTTATGAATTTTTGAAAGACCATTCATTTTGTTCATACCAAAATGCCCATCCAAAAATTTTGATCGGTCAGGACAATTGGGGGCTCATTGTACCTCGAAAGCTAAAATATCAATCATTCAAAGGTCCAGTTGCTAGTAAAACTTCTCTAGGCTGGGCTGTTCATGGAACAGTAGGAATAAACAAGGAAATTTCAGACAGAAATTATTAATTTTATGTGTACAACTGCCCAGGAAACGACAATCCAAAAGATGACCTGGATATTTTACACAATCTTGTTAAATCTTACTGGTCCATTGACATACCAATCTTTCTCGACGACAAAAGGTGTCTGGAAATTATTGATATATCGCTAAAGCGAGTGGATGGCAGATTTCGATGTGGACTTTTTTGGAAAAGCGACGATACACAACTACCGGAAAGTTACAACAACGCATATGCACGGATGCTATTATGCGAAAGAAAAATAGACAGAAACCTAGATTACGGAAAAAAGTATAATGATGTTCTTGAGTCATACATAGAAAAAGGGTATTTAAAGAAATTAAACTCCATAGACAAAAACAAAATAATGCCCTTGACTAACTATCTTCCACATTTTGGAGTTCTAAGTAGCCATAAGCCCGATAAACTTAGAATAGTTTTTGATGCGGCCTCCAAGAGCCATGGCTATTGTCTTAACGATTTTCTTTTGCCAGATCTGTACAGCCAACTGTCAGCAGTTCTAATAAATTTCCGAGAGCATAAGATTGCCTTTGTAGGAGACATCAAGGAGATGTTTCTCCAAATTAAAGTACAGGAGACAGACCGTTTCGCACAAAGAATTTTGTGGCGAGGAACTAACCGACAATCTGAACCGGACGCGTTCGAAATTCAGGTAGTATTTTTTTGAGCTAAATGCAGCCCAAGTATTGCCAAACAGGTCAGAAACAGAAATGCCTTAGATTTTCAGAACGACTGTGACCAAGCCTGTAAGGATATAATAACAAAACATTACATGGACGACTATCTGGGTGGAGCCAACGACATAAACAGTGCTTCAAAGTTGATTAAGGATGTTACGCATGTACACAAGGCAGGTGGATTCGACATGCGCAATTGGAAATCTAATTCTGCAGAAGTTTTAAATCAAATTACGGAAAATGTTTCATCGGATAAAAGTTTAGTAAAAAACCTAACTGAAGAACGAATTTTAGGACTAATTTGGGGTTACGAAAAGGACGTTTTCACTTACAACTTTAAATTTTCCAAAGCACATGATGAACTACTTAACATCCGTAGGCGACTAACTAAACGAGAAATATTGAAAATTACAATGTCTATTTTCGACCCGCTTGGATTTCTTTCGAATTTGTTGATATCCAATAAAATCCGGTTGCAAGCCATTTGGGACAGCGGTATCCAATGGGATGACTACATTACAGATGACCATTTCGAAATTTAGAAGACATTGTGCAGCAGCTTAAATAAAATAGACGAGTTTTACATATCCAGACAGATGACTTCATTTCCGATAAGCCAGTGTAATATTCAGCTACATAAATTTTGCGACGCCTCAAAATATGCATACGCAACTTGTGCATATTTACGTTTTGAATTTGAAAGTCGAGTTGAAAGTATTCTGATAGCAGCAAAGTCGCGCGTAGCAACACTTAAACCGATGACAATTCCAAGGTTAGAACTGCAAGGTACCTTACTAGGAGCCAGACTTGGTAAAGCTATTAAACAAACACTCAACATCAGATTAGACTCTACTTTTATGTGGACGGACTCAGAAATTGTTTTATATTGGCTTAAAACAAGCACCAAAAAATTTAAAACTTTTGTAGCTCAACGCAAAGGGAAGATCCAAGAACTAACTAATTCAAGTAAATGGCGACACGTACCCTCAAAGCTTAATCCTGCAGACAAAGCCACCAAAATATCGTTATTCGACTTTTCATCAAATGAATTATGGCTAAAAGGTCCAGCATTTTTGAGAAAAAGTAAGGACAAGTGGCTTTTAGAAAGGATGGTTTCAGTGGTGAGATCCGTGGCAAGTTCCAAGTGTATAGCCGACGTGACCATGCAAACAAAAAGGCATATGTAGCCCTTGCTTATGCGCGGCTTGCGCATCTTGGCATCTTTTAGAAGGATGGGACCTGCATAATCGCAGCCTGTGTTAACAAATGGAAGCGCTTGAGTGATACGCACGCTGGGTAAATTAGCCATTTGTTGATGTGATGTGTGGTATCGTGGGTAGTATGCTCCCTTTGAATTTGTCTCCTTGTGTAGATTTTGCAGTGCCTTGTGCACATACGATCGCCGAAGTGCCCTCTCCTTGGGCAATGTGACTTAAGGTCACCGAAGTGTTATGAGGCGCGTCCAGTATATGCTCGTCCTCCCCGTCTACTTGAGCTAGAGTACCAATAGCCTGTGAGTTTTCTTGTACGTGTAATAGTGAATGGTGGGTACCCTTGCAATGTTTACATTTGTAAGTAGATTTGCATTTGTTGACCCCATGACCAGGTCGTAGGCAGTTAAAACATAATGATAATTTGCATACCTGTCATGTTAAAGAATTGTTGACACCCATATAAAGTGTGCTCTGTTGAGTTGCATAGAGTGCAGCTCCTTCCTTCCACCGCAACCATTGAATGTGTGACCTTTTTTGGTTTGTCACCCTGTGCTGCTGACTTGCCTCCAGTTGCAGCCTGCTCCCGTTTACTCAGCTCCAGTTCCTCGCACCTTGCATCCAAAAGCTTGAAGAAATCCGCCAGAGTAGGCGAATCTGTGTCTCTGCTGCGTTCAATCCACCTGCGCCGTGTGTCAGCGTCAAGTGTCTCCAGTGCCAGATAGATGATCCAGCAGTCGCGTCCTGTTTGATTTACAGCATCCAGACCGCGAACAATTTCGTTTGCTCCGTCTGATACCTTTCGTAAAATCGAAGCATCGATCTTAGTAGTTGCTGGCAGGCTCATAAACTGCTCCAAAAACGAATTTACGATGTGCCGCGGCCGATTGTACCTTTCCTTAAGTCGATCCCACGCAGTTGTGTATGCCGTGTCTGTAATAGCTAAGTGTCGCACCAAATTAGCAGCATCATCAACCAGCAGTGATTTTAAATGATGAAACTTCTGTGTGTTTGACAAATTCTCCTTGCTATGAATTGTGCTTTCATAGATGTCTTGAAAGGCTGGCCACTCTGTGTAGTTGCCAGTGAACCGTTTGATTTGAATTTTCGGCAATTCGCTTAGTATAGAATTCGCCGCACCAGATACAGAATTTGAATTCGCCGCAGTTACGTCACTGCCCGCCTGCATCATCATGCTTGGTGTGTTATGGCCTTCAGCAAGCCGCTCAAATAGTTGTTGTTGTTGCTGTAGCAAATTAAGAATTGCGTTGTTTTTTGAATGAAGCACGTTGCTGCCATTCCCGTTTCCTTGATGTGATGTACTTGGACGTAGTGCATCCCATTTGTCCAAGAGCAATGCGGTTGCCCGTAGGTACTTCTCCTCGTAGACTGCGTTGTCCGCCTCTGGATCTACATACCCTTCCACATCTTCGTGAACAGCTATGCAGTCTCCATATTGGTTGAACTCCTTCCACACTCCATAGCGTAAAACAATTACCGATGAGCACCAAAGCACTTTAACATTAAACAAGAATCCGATACTCGAAGGACCAACAATTTGATCCGAAATTAAGATGCTTGAGATTTAGTGGACTGTAAATGATAATTTTATTCTTGCTCGTTGCGAAGCCTTTTTGGTACTAAAATGAATTTCACAATATGACGCCGGCGCAGCGGCGTACAGTTATATATATCAAAATGTGTGTGTGTGTGATTATAAAGTGTTGTGAACCGAGAAAAGGAATACAATTATAGGTGGCGAGAAATATAGAACGTTAGAATTTGAAAGCGTTCACAAACAAGACCCTCTCTCAAATAAATTAAACAAGACGTTAAGCCTAAGACATTGTAAAAGTATTGCCGTCGTCTATACTAAAATAAGTAACGACCACAATACTTGGGAGGAGAATGTTGATAAACGTTTATTTAATTTAAAAAGCTAACGTATTTCCTTTAATTTAAAATGTACCTCCTTAAATAATCGCAACATAACGAATAGGTTGCCATTTTTTAACTGAAGAACACTTTTTTCACCAAGCGACTTACAGCGCAGTCGACTAGCTCCCGTTTTTTATAGTTTATAAAATAAAAAAGCTTTAAAATTGACTTAATTGGTGATTTATTGAATTGACGACAAAAGGAACCAATACACTAAGACGACACGGGTTTGATGGCCGAAATTCGGTCATTCGAGCCCCATCTATACAAAAATATAACCTTTAACCATGTAACTGCCTCAACAGAACGTATGTATGTTTACTTTAGGTCATAACTTTAGCAAATGTCCGATTTTTTTGAGTTTTCTATTAAAATTATTGTTACCTTATTCTCTTTTGATGCTTACACTTAATGCTTACACTTTGATGCTTAAAAAAATTTTTAAAACGCATTTGCTGATTTAAAACAGGTTATAGAAAAAATCATGTCCTGCGATTGGATATTAATTTTTAAGGTAGATAATGTTAAAATATTTGTGCCACCCAACATTTTGACATGTGGGCTGATATTTGCCAAAACAAACATGAGCAAAATTTCAGTGTGACCGAAACTTGTTAACGATTTTTCCAACAACAAATATTACTTTTGTCCAGATTATCGATAAAAATTACCAAAAATTATAATACAATAAAAAAACAAAACATGTTTTGTTATACATTTTTTGCCGAAATAAGCTAAATAAAATATGAAATAAGCCAGATTTCAAGCTATAAACATTTCAAGTATTTTTGAAGCTATTTCATTTAAAATATGCAAAATCTAGCTTGAAATAAGCTAAAATGGCAACACTATAGATCCAAACGTAAAAGTAATAGCTTTTTTAATGTTAGTATTTGAACGTTATCAAACTTGTACACTTGTTGCGACAAGCGCCCTAACTTATGAATATGTGTCATCATTTTCGCGCTGGGATGAAGTATATAAGTACATATGTATATAGCAATTACACAGGGCAACACTAAAAAATTCCACGGATCATTTGCACTTTTCCATTACAATTGGGTTCTCCTGTACTCGAAGGCCCATCAATTTGATCCGAAATTAAGATGCTTGAGATTTAGTGGACTGTAAATGATAATTTTATTCTTGTCGTTGTGAAGCCTTTTTGGTACTAAAATGAATTTCACAAATGAGCCGTGATATTTTTAGCTGGATTATACACCCAAAATGTCACTGCACTGAATTAAAAATTGTCCCCGGCTTGGACATTTGTCCATGCCTTTGAAATAAGACGTCAGAAGTTTAAATCTCTCGCCCTAAATAAGTTCAAGACGTTTTGCTGACATTGTAAAGGGCCGTGTCTATACAATAAGTAACCTAAAATGGTAGAATGTTTTTTACGTTTACCTAGATTTTGTAGCTAACGTATTTCCTTTAATTTTGAATTTACCTCCTTAATCATCGCTAATATTTTAGTTGATTTTTTATAGCAAAAAAGTACATTTTTTAAATTATTCTACTACTATATTTTCTCCCGTTTTTTGAAAAGTCATGGCAATCTTAAACACTCATGCTTATATTATTTTTGACGACAAAAGGAACCAATGTTTTCTTGATGGACCAACTAAGCATGCCATGATTTTTCAAAAACGAGGAGAAAATTTAGTAGTAGAAAAAGTATAAAATTTAACCTTTTATTGCCTATACAGAATTCGTATAAAATATTATCACTTTAGGTCATAACTAAACCAAAATTGAAGCCAATTTTTTGGGTTACAAATTCTAGGTAAAATAAAAATTGTTACCATTTTCGCTTTTGATTTTTACATTAAAGTGACCTTTTGAATGTTAAAAAAATTAAGTAAAATATGAGTTTTAAAACCATTTGACGATTTATTCAAACGGTAATGGACAAATATTCAAGCGATGATAGTAATTTTGTTCAATGCAGATGGTGTTAAAATATTAAATCTAGCTAGTAAAATATCACGGTAACTTTCTTTGGCATATGCAACATAACTCAACGTGTCGTCCAACATGCGACTTTTCTATTCGTCGCAAGTACCGCGGAACCTATAGATGTGATGGATCATCATTTTTTGGGACTTGAACTCAGGAGAACCCAATTGTTATGGAAAAGTACATATCGTGGAATATTTCAAAAGTTAGATTTTGTTGCCCTGTGTTATTAGGGTTTCTAAAACTAATGTTTTTTGTGACTGGCAAGGAGTCAGTTGGTGGGGGCAAATAGGAACAGCCGACAACACAGAGATACCTTTAAATTTGGAAGCAAATAATACAAAAACCAAATCGTGAATATGTTGATTAGGTATATATCTTTTATAAAGCTGCAATCAGCTTAAGTATGTCTCTGGCCTTCTGATTAATAACCAGAAAATATGAAATAATTGGTTTCGAATTTCGAAATATTTATTTAGAAACACTGATCTATTGTTGTTTGCTCTACAACATCATTTTTTATTTTTAGATATTGACAACAATGGATTCTTGGACCAAAATGACTTTCTTTGCATGGCAGTAAGAGCTTGCGTTGTCGAGGGAAAAGGTGATTGCAGCACTAACCGACTAGATGACTATAAAAAACTCATGAAAAATTTATGGGAAGAAATTTCTGCAATTGCTGACGATGACAAGGTATAAATATATAGTAGTAAATCTCTTGAAGTTAAGTATGACTGGATAATCTTTATTTAGCTGTCAGCTTCTTAACCCAATATATTTGAGGTACACGCCCAGGACAAAAAAATTTTAATATTATAAATAATTTCAAAATTGCTTTCATTGAGTACATGCACAATTAGAAAATAAGTGGGAAACACTGGCTCTAAATTATTTTCGGGTCTGTTTAACTCCTATCTAAGCGTAAGATTTGTACTTAGTTGTTAAGCGGAAGCGTACATTTTTAAGTCACTTCTTTAAGTAAGTAGTGCTTTCTTTATAACTTATGTTCCAAATAAATTTAAGGAAAACTCTTTTTCGCTTGGTGTAAATCTGTCAACAACTATTTTCTCCAAGCTATTTGTCCAACTATATTAAAAAAAAACACTCGGATCGGACGACTTCATATTTTCTTTTGCCAAAATGTGGCTTGTGAACAATTTAAGGTTGACAATCATAGGTCACACAATGGGGCGGTAGAAAACTGTTGTGCCGTGCGCAGAGGTCAACAAGGAAACACGGTAACTCATGTAGTAAGAACTTAATATCAGTCGTAACTAGAACCTGGCCGGGTATACCAAGTGCGTTCACTCAGTCGAACTAAGTATGGCGAAAAAGGATACCAGGAATCCTAAAACCGTAAACCGATCTCAATGACGGCTTCGGTTTTAAGGAGGTCCAGGTGCGGATAATCCATACGAATGCTGAGGCGTTTAGTTTTAAAGGTGAAACAAGTATGTTTTAAGAGCCCGAAGTCAGGCCACCTAGGGTCCTAGATTGGTTAGATCATCGAGAGCGGCTGGGACGAGCGAAAGGGCGGCACAAGACCCTCGAGAACCCCATGACGCACAGCGGTCTGAACGAGCAGCAAGGCAGGAAGGAGGCAACGAGGCGAGAAAAGAATTTTGTGGACAACCAAAAGAAGCAGCAAGGCGCGTCAAGAACGTCAAAAAGCCGTCACGACGAGCCCAAATCATCAAGCGTAGAAGAGCTAGAGCAAGGGGAGTTCTGAGAAGCGACTGAAACTGGCCAGAAGTTTTAAGATATTTGTGTAGAAATTTTCAATACAAACAACATTCACTAAGGGCACTTTCCTCTAGCACTAAAAATGTGGCCACCACATAGTTTCGCGGCTTGTGGGCGTTAGAAAAGGCGTGTTCGGGTTTCGAAACAAACTCGACCTGCGTGGGCTGTATAGAAGTCAGTGTGCAAAATTTGGTTGCTCTAGCTCTTATGGTTCCCGAGATCTCGGCGTTCGTGCGGAGGAATGGACGGCCAGACAGAAATTTACAACGTTCACAGTATTTGCTTACTCTTCGAGTATCGCAAAAAAAAATTTGAAAAAAAAAGCTAGAATAAGCCAGAAAATGAGCTAAAAAATAATGCTAGTTATTTTATTTTTTTTTTTTTGCGCGAAGTCCCACGGCTTAACACCCGCCCAACCGACCGAGGGGAACAGCCGTGTGTCGTCCGGCACGACTCGCGTGAAGATAGACGCGAGATAAGAAAGATATAATTAAAAGTTCAAGGAAAGAAAATCTAAAATCTGATTTAATTTTGTGCTAATGAAGTTAGTATTAGTCGTTTTAAGACCGGCAGAGATTCAGAATTTGATATGATAGGACAAAGTCTTTTATAGTCAGAACATAATTCTCTGAAAGGCTCATGCAATTCATAGCTAGATCTGCAATGATTTAATATTAGGGGAGTATAATTTCTAGTTAATCTACTTGGGACAAAAGAATTTAGCCGACCTACCAAGTCGGTGCTATTAATTTCACCACGAATAAGATTATGCATAAAAACGGTACCAAGCATCGTTCTTCGGTTAGCTAGGGAGGGTAAATTAATTAAAAGTTATCTGCTAGAATAGGAAGGTAAGTTAACGTTTGCATCGTAGTTAAGGCGCCGTAAAGCAAACAGTAAAAATAATTTTTTTCATGGAAAGTATGATAGGTATGAGAATTTTTAAGGGCAATCCAAGTGAAAAGGGGAGGCGGGAGTCAAGAGACGAAAATGTTCATAATCTGTACACTTCTCCGCATCCGGAAAAAACATAAAAAATGAAAACATTATGATCTTTTAAAAAAAAAAAACTGTGTTTCCTCATTTTTTTCAATGCTCGTTATTTTTTTAAATAAACAACTTTCAATATTTTTAGACGATTCTAGTACCACTCATCAAACAATTGTACAAGGTATTCTCTACGGCTGCCGAAACGTTCGGGTTTTCTTCAGTGCGTGTTCGTTTTTTGACGAAAAAGTTTGTGTGCGGACGAATTTTTTCCGACATTAACCCTTAAGCTTACAACCACTTTAGTCATTTCGTTTACAAAAATAAAAAATAAGAAATAACATTTTTAGGTTTTGGTAATGATAATTTTAAAATAACAAAAATTGTTAAGGAAACATTAATAAAAGCAGCCGAAATTATTAGCCTTGGTATAAAAAGTTTTATTGTAAGACTAACAAAAGCCTGGCAATACAAAAACAACGCCTCATTTCCAACTTAAAATTATAAAAAACGCAATCACAAAAAAAATTTGACTTGTTATATTAATAAAGGCAAATGAAACCCTCCGCACCATCTAAGGTTTAATCCACAGAATCTATTGTCGTTTCGCTCGCCCCTCCCGAGGGAGAGCCCTCGCACTCATTGTTATGACTGAAGAAATTCCAAAACTTGTCGACAAGACTACCTTGTATAATTGTAACATGGTACCACGGATGCACATACTTTTGAGGAACATGTGCGGAAAAATTCATGACGATTGCTAAATTTTTGCGACCTGTAGGACTTCCACCAAATCCAAAAACATGGTTTCGTAAAAAACGCTTTTAAAGTTTTAACTGAAGTGCCCTACGTAATGGAATCTTCGCATTCATATTTCGGTAAATTTAGCTGGGATCAATTTAAAAATTTAAGAACATATTCTAAAAAACGTATACTTCAAGAAAATGGAAAAAAAAAAAAAGTATTATTTCAACTTTACAAGGTAGAAACCTCCCTTTACAAGCGATAGATTTTTGGAAAAATCGGACTGTAAATAATATAAAAACGAAACAGTCCGATGCATTCGGAACTTTTCACAATTCATTGAAATAGCAGCGCTTTCCAAAAAGAAGAAAAAACTAAACAAAATTAAAAATAAGACGCAGTAATTAATTTTGCTTTAGTAATCATTCGTATTCATAAATATTGTTTTTGGAAATTGCTTCATTTTTTTTTAAATGGTAAAGAGAGAAAAAAAAACAGTACCACAATAATATTAGGAGCTAAAAACTGTCAAAAGAATGCAAAGAATCGAGGTGGTGGTGGTAAATTGACTGTTTCAAACAGTTTGTTTGTAAAGCCGTTCTAAATCGTTTAAATTAAAAATAAAAAAAATGTTTAAATCTAATGTGGCATATTGGCATATTGGCAAAGATAATGCTCGTTTTTTGCGTTTTTTGCGTTTTTTGCCATTTAAATGAAAAAAAAAGAACAAAGTGTTTTAGCATGGCATCGTAAAACACAAATATACATGAAGTTTCTAGATGTTTAAAAAGGCTAAAGAAACGTCAATATTGCATGGCAATTTCTGCTTGCCGCTAGTTCACAATTTATCCCGCATTAGGCTTTTAAAAAACGCCAGGTCTAGCCGTAAAATAGCTAAATTGCCAACGCTAATTGGCAACGCAGTCTACCAAGTTGGTGCTATCAATTTTATTACGAATAAGATTATAAATCAAAACCGTTCCAAACATCGTTCAACGGTTAGCTAGGAAGCGGAAATTTATTAAAAGTAATCTGCTAGAAAAGGAAGATCCGACCTTTACGCCAAACTAACAGGTTTGGATTTATCGGAGCTCCCGAAACTTTCTTAAACCTGTGTTTGCCGGCCTTCCCTTCATTGCCTGGCCCGCCGTCGCTTGTTAGAAGCCGCTTCCGTCTCCTGTGGAAGTCCAGGTTCGTTTACCAGACCACTATGACGGTGGTCAGTCTCCTTCGACTAGTCATAGTTCTCAAAATCCTCTTAACCCTTCTGCGAGTGGAAGATTTTATATACGTTGTTGAGCGGAAGACATATTTTTGTGTCACTACTTTTGAGTTGTTATGTCTTAAAAACTAATGATCCAAAAGAATTGAAATTTTAAACCAATATTAATTTAGGGGAGACCGGGGCTAGTGGCCACTCTTTTCACTTATGGATTTTTTTTAGCTGAATGGCGTATGTTAAAAAAAATGTTAGGTACCATAGTATCAGATAAACAGCAAGCTACGTTCATGATTTTTTTAAAACAATCTAAGCAGCCCTTAAAGAGTGGCATTTTTTAAAAGTGCCAACTTGCCCCAGGTACGGGGTAAGTTGGAACCTTGTGCGGGGCAAGTTGGGACCTTTTTAAAAAGTGTAATTTTTACTATTGAAACTCGTTTTTACTTTGTCAGTAATAGACTATTACTATTACTAATAGTGTACTTTTGTCAGTAATAGTCATTTAAACGTTGACAAGGGATAAAACTATGCAATTCATTACGGGTTTTTCGGTTCACCTATTTGTTTCTTTTTGTAACTTCTCACCTGAAAAACCTGTTTGGTAAATTTTTTTTACTCGATATTTTAGTTTCAACAAGAAAGAACGCTATAGTCGGGTTTCCCGACTATAAGATTTGCGATACTCATTGCCTTCTTTAAAAAAACAAAACAAGAAAAAACGACAGAGTCACTAGCCCTCTTTAAAAGAGTGTAGCCTGCTTTTAGGCACAATCAAATTTTAACGCACTTGTATACACAATTTTTGAAAATTACCAGATTTTCAAAATTTTTAAATATTTTGGGTAGATATTTTCAATACAAACAACATTTATTTAAGGGGATATATACAGCCAGGATTTTCGAAAAATCATTTTTTTGTTGCATTTTCTTGAAGCTTAAGGGATCAAAAACGTGTTGTGAAAGTTTCAGTCGATATCTCAAAAATAACGAAGTTATAGACCGAAGAGTGAGTCACGTTCGTGCGTGCCGTACCGTATTACCAAATTTTCAATCGCTTTTTTCGAAACCACGTCTTTGAAATCGGTAGCCAAAATATCTCGAAAACTAGCGAACCGATTGCAATGAAATTTTGTGCTTATTCTATAATAATTATCTAGTCCTCATCATGATTTTTTTTCCGATGCTTAGTTTTTTTATAGGCAAAACAATGGCTAATTTTTAGTCAAAATCGCAATGTCATTTTTAAACGTCCGCCATTTTGTCAAAATCAATATTTTCAAAACACCTATGATGAGGACTAGATTCTAGTATCTTATTTAATAATCAATTTGGTTTTTTGTTTTAGATGATTTTTGAAGGAGCGGCGTTGGCTACCGAATTTCTTTTTTTTAACGCTCGGAAGAATCCAGCTATCTCGCTACACTGTAAAAGTTTTTCAATAAAAAATTGTGAATTAATCTTATATGTGTGTACTTTTAGATGGAAAACGCCCGGTCTGAAATTGTACATAGTTTTCCTGAAAAATTCAAAAACGGTCTTTTTTCGGCTTCTATATCCCCTTAAGCCACTTTTCTCTAGTATTAAAAATGTGGACACCACAGAGTTTTGCGGTTTGTGGGACGGACGGACGGACGGACGGACATTTGATCGTTTTGATCGTTTACAGTATTTGCTTACTCTTCGAGTATCGCAAATAAAAATAGTAAAGGAGGGTAATTATTGTGAGCCGGGATCAATTTTGGTATGTTCATACAAAATAATTTGATTGGAACACGCCACAGAATTAATCTAGGGAGCTAACTTACCCCATTAAAAAAGTTCCAGCTTGCCCCGTTGCTTTTTCCAAGCTTTATTGTACCATAACTAATATTAAATTAAAGAGTGGGATATTTTAATAGCTAATAGATACACGTAACAATGGTGAATTTACCTTTGAAAAAGTACAACGTTAAATGCTGGAAAAAAATACAAACTTAGAGATGTGTAATAGTACAAATTTACTGTCAAAAACAGATAATCTTTTACTGTACCATTTCAATGAAACTTTGTGTGTGAGTTGGTGTTCACAGTGCACATACACCATAAAAAGAAGGCAACTCTAGAGTAATTTAAAGTAATTAAAAATGCTGATTTTCAACTTGCCCTTGGGGACCAACTAGCCCCGGTCTCCCCTAAATACTAAGAACTGATTATAAAAATAATTAAATAAATAAATAAATAAGTAAATAAATAATAATAAATAAAATAAATAAATAACGTAACTATTTTTTATTTTAAGACTAAGACAAAATAAAAAATTTTAAAAAACGATTAATTGCTTGTTCTTGTCGACGGTTTATGATAAAATTATTTTTTCTAGTAGGATAATGATTTACCTTTCAGAAAAGGTACAACTTGTCGTACATGGTTTTGGGAAAATCACCGCAAATCTAGTTTAAAGGTCAAAAAACGTCCACACATATTGTCCGCGCCATACTCTTTTATGACCCATTATTTTTTGGGCTATTCCAAAAGGAGTGGTAGGCACCTGCACCTGGCGATCATAAGTGATTTGAGTAATATGTGACCGTTACTTTTATTAGCAGAGTACCTAAAACCACTAGTATCCCTTTTTGGACATTTATAGTAATAATACAGGGATTAAAACAATGTATTTTTAAAAGATAAATAATTTAAAAACTAAATTAATATTAGTTTTCTTGTATATTTGTGGTATTATTTAACAAATTTTTGTATAAAATAAATGTAATTTTTCAAAAATGTTTGTTGTTTTTCTAAAGAAGGGTATGAAATATTTCACCATTTTGGAAAGCTTATTGGAAGTCCGAAGTATGTCACGATTTTCATTGTTTGAGCAGTTTGCGTGTTTAACGTAATTAATTAATTAATTTTTTTTAGTGTAAGCTTAGTAACAAATTTTAAATTTTAATACATATGTACCCATTAAAAATTAATCTGACTGAAGGATTTCAATACATACGCGGTTCAAACTAGATGCACATAAATGTGTCTTTTAATTTTAATTTTTATTGATGTATTATCCTAGCGCTGCAAGCGTAAGCTTGTTAAGGGGGGACATCTGAGTAACATTTTTTAAAAATCGAAAATTTTTTTTTGGCTTAAATAATTCTTCATGGTTTTAAAAATAACATACCAAAAGATAGAGTCCGGCAAAAGTGTCTAAGTGTCGAAATTTTCCATTCTGCGGCGATGCCTCACAGGTATATCCCATGGAACCTTTTGTCTTTAAACGCGTTTTTCTCGAAACCACTTTTTTTGAGACGGCCGAGAAAAAAACTCGAACAAATCTTAACCGATCGATCTGAAATTTTGACAGTATATTCAAAATACCTTTGTCTATCGATTTCTTACTTTTTTTTTTATCAACAATTTTGTGACTTTTTTATTCGTGAAAATTTTAACGTTTTTTCCCATCAATCACTCACCATTTTGCAAAAAAATCAATATATCGCAAAAATCCTACGTGTGTCGATAGCTGTTGATGTTTAGAAATCTAGCCAAACTTGATTTTTTTTCTAGATCAAAAATTAAGGACGTTTCCTTCTCGGCCATGGACCCCCTTCAACGAAAAAGGGTCTACGAAAAATGCCGCACAGCCGCCATTTTGTTTTCGATTTATTCGAAAAAAAATTTTTTTGTTCTTCGCATCTAGTATTATAAAACCTACTTTACAAAATTTCGATTGGCTTTTTCATTTGGCCAAAAAAAATTCCAGAAAATTCGCTTTTTTTCCAGTTACTCAGATGTCCCCCCTTAATATTGCACCAGTCTCATTGACCAAAAACTGCTTATTACATTTAGATTAAATACTTAAAAGACAACAATTTTCAAAATGATTTTACTTACAGAATTACACAGGGCAACACTTAAAAAAACTTCACGGATCATTTGCACTTTTCCAGAACACTTTGGTTCTCCTGAGTTCAAGTCCCATACAAAATTATTTTCCATCACCTATAGGTTCCGCGGTATAGCGACAAATAGAAAAGTAGTATGTTGGACGACATTTTGAATTATGGCGCCTATTCCATAGAAGTAACCGTGATTTTTTTAGCTGGATTATACACTCAAAACACCATTACACTGAACAAAAATCGTCCCCGTCTTGGACATTTGAAATAAGACGTCAAAGTTGAAATCTCTCGTATAAGTCAAGTTTTTGTCACATTCACCGGCCTGTTAAAAATATACCTAAAATGGTAGAATTTTTTATTTTACCTAGATTTTGTAGCCCTATGTTCGCATCAATTTTTGTTTTTGTGCATATTCGTGATAATATTTTATTGGAATTCTTATAGCAATTAAGGTTAGTTTTTTTTACTATTTCTACTACTATATTTTCTCCCAATTTTTGAAATGTCATGGCAATCTTAAACACACATGCTTATTTTATTTCGGAGCTAAAAAAATGTTTTCTTAATGGACCAACTAAGCATGCCATGACTTTTCAAAAATGGGAGAAAATATAGTAGTAGAAAAAGTAAAAAAAATTTACTTTTATTGCTATAAGAATTCCAATAAAATATTATCACGATAGGCATAAAAACCAAAATTGAAGCGAACATAGGGCTACAAAATCTAGGTAAAATAAAAAATTCTACCATTTTAGGTATATTTTTAAAAGGCCCTTGAATGCGACAAAAACTTGAGTAAAATATGAGAATTCAACTTTGACGACTTATTCCAACGGAATGGACAAATGTCCAAGCAGGGAATAATTTTTGTTCAATGCAGTGGTGTTTTGAGTGTATAATCCAGCTGAAAATATAACGGTAACTTCTTTGGCATAGGCAACATAATTCAAAGTGTCGTCCAACATGCGAGATAACGCTGAGAATTGGCTCATGTTCGATGGTCTTCCGGTCAACAACGTAGTTAAAAAAAAGTTTGACCTGATAAAATCCAAGATTACCAACAAATTTATCTAAAAATTATGAAACTTCTTTAGAATCGTTTTTTTTAACAAGTAACAAGTTCTCTCCGCCTAGAACATCGAGATCTGGTCCGCGGTCTGCTGCCTTTATGTCCAAGGGTGTAACTGCTGTAAAAATAACGAAAAAACGAATTAGGGCTGCCAAAAATAATATATGTTTTAAGATAACCGGACCGGATACACAAAAGATATTTAAAAATATTTTGTGTGCTAATAATATCCCATTTATCCCTATGGTCAAGTCGTCCGCAAAATTAACACTCCCCCCGCCGAAGACAACAACTATAGACCCAATGTGTTGAGCTCGAGTCCTCACCAAACAATGTTAAGGTCTAGGACATTAAGTCTTTGGCCTATAAGTCGGTCACCATAGTTCAGCTTGTGCACCGTGATGACGTTAGATGTTATAGCTGCCAAGAATTTGGACACACTAAAACGTATTGATTCATGCCCCCGAAATGCGGGAAATGTGGTGGCAATCATAAATCTCGGGATGCTGCATGCCCTGCTTCTTCTCAGAACCTATTTAAGTTCATAAACTTATAGAAGCCATTGCTCGACGCAAGTCTGGAGTAACCAAAGAGCAACCATCAAATAAATTTGTACCTGCCTCTCTTCCTACTCTGTCCAGTCTTAACCTTCTCAGATCCTGGTTCTATGTTTAGAACTAACAGGCTTATTTAGCTTTTCTTGGTGTCAATGCAGTTTACTATATCCCTGCCAATTCATGGGGATGCACATCTCAAGCCTTAAGCACGGACTTGGGTGACTTGGAGGTTGCTTATATATATTGACCTTAGTCGTTTTCCTGGTCTGCCGATGACTTAGGACAACTTTTCAGTGGACTTTTCAGTAGATTTATCGTAGCAGGTAATTGGAATGCTCACAGTAAATTTTGAGGTTGCGACCGCTCGTCATCGAGAGGTGTTGAACATCTGGATTACGTTTTCTAGTCTGCAACTTCTAGGTACCGAAAGCCCTGCGCACTATCCATCTAAAGTCAGGAAGAGTCCAACTGAAATAAACTTTGCGATCTACTAAGGCATGGCGTCCAATTTCCTGACAGTTTATGAATAGGCTGAACTTAGCTCTAAACACACTCTGCTTGACCCTTTTTACCAATGCTTCTCACTTGACGAGCTTACACTTAGGACCGTTTTTGAGCATGAGGAATTCGCTGATTTGAACTTTCCACTGGGTGGCCGTTTCCTCTGCTTATGGTTGTCACTCGACTGTTGCGCAGTTAAATAGCGCACTTATTTGTCCTGGAACATCGGCTTGGTTAGGCAAACACGATTTCTACGACGACACTGGTACACGACAGCCTCAAGATTTAGATGTATTCAAGAGGGCTGATACTCTGGTAAGAAAAGATCTTTACGACGGTAAGTTATACTTTTTCCTTTTTTTTAAACTGGGCTTATGCGGCAGCCACTTCAAAATTTTCCCCTGCCTCGCTCTGATGGAGAACTTAGGCGAAAGAAGACGATGAGATAGGTACTGAATTGGCCGACTCTTTTACTGCTACACTAGCCCTTAAAGACGTTCCCTTTGGTCCTACTGTAAACATGTTGCCTATTGACGCTGAGAAAATTAAGTTTCAAATCAAACGACCTAAGATAAAAAAAGGGCCCTGGATTTTGACAGTATTGTCGGAAAAGTAGCAAAGTTTTTCCAGTAGCAACTAACTTTTAATGCGCATCTTCAATTCTATGATTGATTTCTCATATTATCCATTCAAATGTTGTCATAATCCCTAAGAAATGTGTTTCCCCGCGGTCTGCTGACTCTCTTCGGCCAATAAGCCTCCGGCCGACATTCTCCAAGATTTTCAAACTAATCTTTCTAAAACGGCTTTTGAGTATTGATACATTCAAGGATGAAATTCCTGCCTACCAGTTTGGTAAAAGGAGTCAGCAAAGGGCCACTGAGCAGAAGTACCGTGTGGTAACTTATATTCTCAAAGCCTGCAACTCGGCCTTTACTTGAAACATTTCTGGGTCCTTTTCTGTATACTGTTTGCACGACGGACCTTCTTTCTCTTAACAGCAGACACATTCTTACAGCAATGTATGCCGATGACACTGCATTTCTGTCAACGAGTTTTTTTTAGAAGAGAAGCGGCGAATATGGTACAGGACATGTTAGATGAGTTTTAACCGTGCACGTCGAGGTGGAACCTTTGGATGAAACTCCTATCCTCGATCAAGTACATTAAGCTCACTGTAGACCAACGGCTCACCTGGAAGCAACATACTTTTTCTACTTTCTACTCGTTAAAAAGCCAAGAAGAGATGGCTTCTGCGACCAGGAAAGGGGTTTTCAATGACGGCAAAATCTCGGCTTATTAAAACAATTTTGATGCCTGCGACATCCAGTTTTGGGGCACTGCTTGTAACACACCTATAAAACTGATTGAATCTGGTCAGGCCCAGTTCCGAGATCTCAAAATTAATTCTGTTTGTAAATTTATTGCAAACACTGCCACCCGTTACAGAAGAAGACTTCTTTCACGTACAAACAGATTTACTCTGATACTATCCAGGCCTATAAACAGAAGAAGACTTAAAACAATTGTATACATAGACGCTTAGACTGCTACACTGTCCGATACTGTGAAGAGCCACATTTTGTATACTTACCAGTAAACACCAAAATGTGTGAAAGTGACATAAGTTTCAAAAAAACACACCAAAATAAAACGCATAATAAAAAAAACCAGAAATAGGAAGGTAAGTTAACGTTTGCATCCCATAAGCGCCGTAAAGCAAAAGGTGATACAACTAAAGACGTAGACCCGTTCTCAAGAATAGGGCAAACTAACGAAATAAATAAGGTCTTAGTAATGAAGGGATCATTTAATAACTTCGACCACCTTTTCATAAATCCAAGCATTCTCCTGGCTTTATTCACAATGGACGAAATGTGATCTGAAAACTTTGGTTTTGGGGCCAAAGGTTACCAATATTGTCCACCTGAGTTGTTCTTGCAAAAAATTTTCCACTCAGCGTGTAAGCTTGCATTTAGAACCGTTGCAACTAGAACTCAGTCGGCGTGATCGCCAATTGTATGACGTCAACAACGACGTTTGCGCTGCTTGCGAGAATTTGTATGAAAGAACCGTGCGCGGCGGGACAAAAAATGCGATTCCGACTGTCCAAGGCAAAGGTACAAAAATATTTTTTTGCAACTTTATAAATAATAGTTGGGCGATAATTGTGCGAAAGGAAGCGCCTAACAAAAAGCTTCTGACCTACATTATCAATGTTTAAATACATTTTTTTAGGGTTATTCCTAAAATTTCGTGGTCTATGGATGAAAATTAGTTTTAAACATTTTTTGGGATGTTTTTGAAAATTGTCCACCAAGGATAGTTTTTCGCGGCTACATAGGTCCTTTACTTCTTATCACAATGATAACACAGGAGAGTTGAAACCGGTAATTTTTCAGAAGAGGATGGCCTATATTGGTTCTTTACTTTTTATCTCAAAGATAACACTTTACTTTTTATCTCAAAGATAACACAGAGTGAGGAGTTGGAAAGCTTCCCACAAATAGCGGTGTAGGGGATGCGCTTAGCAACAGCGGAGGACGCGCAGAGAAAGCTTAAAGTATACCGTTACCGCAAGCACGGATGCGAAATGCAGGTGGCCAGCGGTCTTTGGACAGCAAAGAGGAGACGCCGTGAACCAACAGGACTTTGGTAGACCGTGGACCCGGTGGCGTGATCGCCAAGTTCGGCAGCAAAGAGGAGACACCGTGAACCAACAAGAATTCGGTGGACATTGGACCAAGTGGCGTGATCGGAGGCACAGGACATGAGCTGCCTATATAAGACGGAGGCTCGTTAGAAGAAGGGACAGTCGAGTGCGAGAATCTGCCCGAGTAATCAATGATAAAGGATCTTGAATCGAGGATTAAGGATCAACAGGACTTGGGCAGTGCGAAGGCCAGGATATTCGAGAGTTTGTGAGTGACGGTAAGGTGCGGAACCTGGCGTTTAACCTAGCGTTAAGCTGGCGTATAACCTTGCGTTTAACCTGGCGTTTGATCTTGGCGTACAGAACCGATAATCTAACCAGGCGTTAACCAGGCATTAACCGGGCGTTAACCAGGCATTTGATCGGGTGTTAACCAGGCGTTAACCGGGCGTGAACCAAACCAACAACCGAACAATATCCCTTGACCCCGAGCAACCTTGTCTGTGAGCCTGCCAAAAAAGCGCCGTTGCAGAAGCTTAGTCCGCGGAGTCAATTATTATACTGTGAATAGTGAATAAAAAACAGTGGAATACGGTTCCCAAGATTTCGAAGTGTTTATAATTGGTCATGGACGTTCACGTTATATAAATTTTGTAGGGCGAACCTACAATGTACTGAGCTAGCAGGGAAGTTAAACCGCGAATTCTTCAGAAGAGGATGGCCCATATTGGTTCTTTTCTTCTTATCTCAACGATAACACAGAAATGTTGAAACCGAGAACTCTTCAGATTAAATTAAATTATGTATAAATTAAAATGGCGAAGTGGTAGTAAAACAAACAAAATTATTAATTATTAGTTAGGTGGGTCTCCCGGGCAAAAAAAAAGGCACATTTTACTAACTTTTTTTTAACTTTTAAGTTTCTTACACATACATATTTAAATAATAATTTTTGAATTAAATAAAAAAAAATATTCAGCGGTCAGCTATTGTGACGTCATTTCCGGTGACCCCTCAGAAAAAAGGTGCCTTCGCGTTGTTCAGCACAATTCCTGACAGGATCATCGGAAATTAAAAAACCAAATTTTTTCTTTTAGTACAAACCTAAATCTCGTAAATGAACGAAGGAAAACCAAAAAAACTGAAAATTGGATTTTTGGGAGACTTTTTTGCAAAAAAATTAAAATTTTGGTGAAATTTGTAAACATTTTTTTTTTTTTGAACTAGTTTTTGTCAATGTAAAGAAAAATCCTTCGTTCATTTACGAGATAATCATATCTCGAAGGCATGTGCAAAATTTTATCAAGATCGGCTTAGTAGTTTCCGAGAAATCTTGACAACCGACTTTGAAAACACAGTTTTGAGAAAACGCATTTAAAGTTTTGATAAGCAGTGCACTTGGCCTCGCGCGTAAATTCTAAGGACTGTATCTCCGAAACTATTATTCGGATCGACTTAAAACTTTGGGACAATAATTTTGAGATTCTTTTTTAATTTTGAGACAATAAAAAACAAATCGATATTTTTTTTTTGCGAGACCCACCTAACCCCTTAAGGCTACCTTCACACAAAAATAGTTATGTATTTTAGCAACATTCTGCGAGTCAAATTACCATTACTTGTCAAATCATTTAAAATTAATTTTAACAAAATAAAAAAACATTGGAAAAAATCGAGGCTTTAATAAAAAACATCGAAAACATTGATGTCACCAAACACCTATGTTTCTCCACCTCTATTTTATTGCAACATGTACTATACTTTTCTACGGAGGATACGGAGGATAGTTATAAAAAAAATACAAAATATGTTTTTTTTAAACGAATTAAAATCCGAGAAGAAAAGCTTTTAGAGAATGAATACATTTTTGGGAAAACAATAATTTACATTCAATTTAAAAATATTTATTGAAAAAAATATTAGTCGTTTTGTATGGCAGCTACAGACTAAAGTCATCTGATTTAAAAAACCTGCACATAAAAGAAGACGATAGAGAAAGTTTTATCTTCATATGTCTTACACTAAGCGAAAAAAGCTTACTGAAACAGAAAGACGGACCGACGGACACAGGGACATGGCTATATCGAATATATACTAGCCCTCTTAAAAAAAGTTTAGCCTACTTTCTTCAAAAAGGTCTTGCCTACTTTTGAGCGCAATAAAAATTTTCAACGCACTTGTATACGCAATTTCTTGAAAATGGTCAGATTTTTAGATATTTGGGTAGATATTTTCAATACAAACAACATTTTTCTCTAGCATTAAAAATGTGGACACCACAGAGTTTTTTCGGTTTGTGGGCGTAAAAAGGGGCGTGGTCAGGTTTTGAAACAAACTTGATCTGCGCTTTGCTTATAGAATCTGTGTGCAAATTTTGGTGGCTCTAGCTCTTATAGTTCCCGAGATCTCGATGTTTGTACGGACAGACGGACTGACAGACGGACAGACAGACATTTGCGCGTTTACAGTATTTGCTTACTCTTCGAGTATCGCAAATAAAAATCGAGTTTCCACGAAAATTTCAAAATTTCAAGGACGATAGTAAACGTTATCCTTCTGAGCTGAAATTTTTTGCGGCATCATCGAAAATCAAAAAAAGTTGATTTTCGATACACTCTATTGTACAACGCACTAGTTTTCATATGAAGAAAACTAATTTTGGGGGGGTTTGAACCCCCATTTACCCCTCGTGTATCGCAAATAATTATAATATCCTGCAAGGGTATTTAAAAAATTCCCTATTTAATGTGCAAGTAAGACCAGTTTCAAAATCTTGACAATCTAATGACTAAATCATATAAATCGACTAATATTTTTTAAGCTTAGTTTTTAGTCTATCAACCTGCAATTTTGTATATGTGTATATATATAAATTTTTTTTCTCGAAAATGTGGCTTACTTTAGCTTATCAAAAACGTAATACTGTATTCTCTATGTGCAAGGGAATATTTACTTCGACTTTCCGAAGTTAGCTTTCCTTCTCGTTCTTTTACGTTGTAACTTTGTCTTCTAAAAAATGTATCTTTTATTTAGTAAATTTTAAGGGCTTTGCGCAAACGGAAGACATTTTCTGATTTTAAAATTTTTCTCTGAACTCGTAAAAACAATAAGCAACTTTTCCGCACTATTTTAATAGTTTTATTGAATCAGAAATTTTGTTTAAAATGTTAGGTACACTTGACGTGGCCTGACCTACATATCATGCATACATTTTTTAAGGGTTATTCCTAAAATTTCGTGGTCTATGGATGAAAATTAGTTTTAAACATTTTTTGGGATGTTTTTGAAAATTGTCCACCAAGGATAGTTTTTCGCGGCTACATAGGTCCTTTACTTCTTATCACAATGATAACACAGGAGAGTTGAAACCGGTAATTTTTCAGAAGAGGATGGCCTATATTGGTTCTTTACTTTTTATCTCAAAGATAACACTTTACTTTTTATCTCAAAGATAACACAGAGTGAGGAGTTGGAAAGCTTCCCACAAATAGCGGTGTAGGGGATGCGCTTAGCAACAGCGGAGGACGCGCAGAGAAAGCTTAAAGTATACCGTTACCGCAAGCACGGATGCGAAATGCAGGTGGCCAGCGGTCTTTGGACAGCAAAGAGGAGACGCCGTGAACCAACAGGACTTTGGTAGACCGTGGACCCGGTGGCGTGATCGCCAAGTTCGGCAGCAAAGAGGAGACACCGTGAACCAACAAGAATTCGGTGGACATTGGACCAAGTGGCGTGATCGGAGGCACAGGAATAACGGGACATGAGCTGCCTATATAAGACGGAGGCTCGTTAGAAGAAGGGACAGTCGAGTGCGAGAATCTGCCCGAGTAATCAATGATAAAGGATCTTGAATCGAGGATTAAGGATCAACAGGACTTGGGCAGTGCGAAGGCCAGGATATTCGAGAGTTTGTGAGTGACGGTAAGGTGCGGAACCCGGCGTTTAACCTAGCGTTAAGCTGGCGTATAACCTTGCGTTTAACCTGGCGTTTGATCTTGGCGTACAGAACCGATAATCTAACCAGGCGTTAACCAGGCATTAACCGGGCGTTAACCAGGCATTTGATCGGGTGTTAACCAGGCGTTAACCGGGCGTGAACCAAACCAACAACCGAACAATATCCCTTGACCCCGAGCAACCTTGTCTGTGAGCCTGCCAAAAAAGCGCCGTTGCAGAAGCTTAGTCCGCGGAGTCAATTATTATACTGTGAATAGTGAATAAAAAACAGTGGAATACGGTTCCCAAGATTTCGAAGTGTTTATAATTGGTCATGGACGTTCACGTTATATAAATTTTGTAGGGCGAACCTACAATGTACTGAGCTAGCAGGGAAGTTAAACCGCGAATTCTTCAGAAGAGGATGGCCCATATTGGTTCTTTTCTTCTTATCTCAACGATAACACAGAAATGTTGAAACCGAGAACTCTTCAGATTAAATTAAATTATGTATAAATTAAAATGGCGAAGTGGTAGTAAAACAAACAAAATTATTAATTATTAGTTAGGTGGGTCTCCCGGGCAAAAAAAAGGCACATTTTCAACAATTTTTTTTATATAAAAAAAACTTTTAAGTTTCTTACACATACATATTTAAATAATAATTTTTGAATTAAATAAAAAAAAATATTCAGCGGTCAGCTATTGTGACGTCATTTCCGGTGACCCCTCAGAAAAAAGGTGCCTTCGCGTTGTTCAGCACAATTCCTGACAGGATCATCGGAAATTAAAAAACCAAATTTTTCTTTTAGTACAAACCTAAATCTCGTAAATGAACGAAGGAAAACCAAAAAAACTAAAAATTGGATTTTTGGGAGACTTTTTGCAAAAAAATTAAAATTTTGGTGAAATTTGTAAACATTTTTTTTTTTTGAACTAGTTTTTGTCAATGTAAAGAAAAATCCTTCGTTCATTTACGAGATAATCATATCTCGAAGGCATGTGCAAAATTTTATCAAGATCGGCTTAGTAGTTTCCGAGAAATCTTGACAACCGACTTTGAAAACACAGTTTTGAGAAAACGCATTTAAAGTTTTGATAAGCAGTGCACTTGGCCTCGCGCGCGTACATTCTAAGGACTGTATCTCCGAAACTATTATTCGGATCGACTTAAAACTTTGGGACAATAATTTTGAGATTCTTTTTTAATTTTTGAGACAATAAAAAACAAATCGATATTTTTTTTTTTGCGAGACCCACCTAACCCCTTAAGGCTACCTTCACACAAAAATAGTTATGTATTTTAGCAACATTCTGCGAGTCAAATTACCATTACTTGTCAAATCATTTAAAATTAATTTTAACAAAATAAAAAAACATTGGAAAAAATCGAGGCTTTAATAAAAAACATCGAAAACATTGATGTCACCAAACACCTATGTTTCTCCACCTCTATTTTATTGCAACATGTACTATACTTTTCTACGGAGGATACGGAGGATAGTTATAAAAAAAAATACAAAATATGTTTTTTTTTAACGAATTAAAATCCGAGAAGAAAAGCTTTTTAGAGAATGAATACATTTTGGGAAAACAATAATTTACATTCAATTTAAAAATATTTATTGAAAAAAATATTAGTCGTTTTGTATGGCAGCTACAGACTAAAGTCATCTGATTTAAAAAACCTGCACATAAAAAGAAGACGATAGAGAAAGTTTTATCTTCATATGTCTTACACTAAGCGAAAAAGCTTACTGAAACAGAAAGACGGACCGACGGACACAGGGACATGGCTATATCGAATATATACTAGCCCTCTTAAAAAAAGTTTAGCCTACTTTCTTCAAAAGGTCTTGCCTACTTTTGAGGCGCAATAAAAATTTTCAACGCACTTGTATACGCAATTTCTTGAAAATGGTCAGATTTTTAGATATTTGGGTAGATATTTTCAATACAAACAACATTTTTCTCTAGCATTAAAAATGTGGACACCACAGAGTTTTTTCGGTTTGTGGGCGTAAAAAGGGGCGTGTTCAGGTTTTGAAACAAACTTGATCTGCGCTTTGCTTATAGAATCTGTGTGCAAATTTTGGTGGCTCTAGCTCTTATAGTTCCCGAGATCTTGATGTTTGTACGGACAGACGGACTGACAGACGGACAGACAGACATTTGCGGTTTACAGTATTTGCTTACTCTTCGAGTATCGCAAATAAAAATCGAGTTTCCACGAAAATTTCAAAATTTCAAGGACGATAGTAAACGTTATCCTTCTGAGCTGAAATTTTTTGCGGCATCATCGAAAATCAAAAAAAGTTGATTTTCGATACACTCTATTGTACAACGCACTAGTTTTCATATGAAGAAAACTAATTTTGGGGGGGTTTGAACCCCCATTTACCCCTCGTGTATCGCAAATAATTATAATATCCTGCAAGGGTATTTAAAAAATTCCCTATTTCCGAAGTTAGCTTTCCTTCTCGTTCTTTTACGTTGTAACTTTGTCTTCTAAAAAAATGTATCTTTTATTTAGTAAATTTTAAGGGCTTTGTGCAAACGGAAGACATTTTCTGATTTTAAAATTTTTCTCTGAACTCGTAAAAAACAATAAGCAACTTTTCCGCACTATTTTAATAGTTTTATTGAATCAGAAATTTTGTTTAAAATGTTAGGTACACTTGACGTGGCCTGACCTACATATCATGCATACATTTTTAAGGGTTATTCCTAAAATTTCGTGGTCTATGGATGAAAATTAGTTTTAAACATTTTTGGGATGTTTTTGAAAATTGTCCACCAAGGATAGTTTTTCGCGGCTACATAGGTCCTTTACTTCTTATCACAATGATAACACAGGAGAGTTGAAACCGGTAATTTTTCAGAAGAGGATGGCCTATATTGGTTCTTTACTTTTTATCTCAAAGATAACACTTTACTTTTTATCTCAAAGATAACACAGAGTGAGGAGTTGGAAAGCTTCCCACAAATAGCGGTGTAGGGGATGCGCTTAGCAACAGCGGAGGACGCGCAGAGAAAGCTTAAAGTATACCGTTACCGCAAGCACGGATGCGAAATGCAGGTGGCCAGCGGTCTTTGGACAGCAAAGAGGAGACGCCGTGAACCAACAGGACTTTGGTAGACCGTGGACCCGGTGGCGTGATCGCCAAGTTCGGCAGCAAAGAGGAGACACCGTGAACCAACAAGAATTCGGTGGACATTGGACCAAGTGGCGGATCGGAGGCACAGGACATGAGCTGCCTATATAAGACGGAGGCTCGTTAGAAGAAGGGACAGTCGAGTGCGAGAATCTGCCCGAGTAATCAATGATAAAGGATCTAGAATCGAGGATTAAGGATCAACAGGACTTGGGCAGTGCGAAGGCCAGGATATTCGAGAGTTTGTGAGTGACGGTAAGGTGCGGAACCTGGCGTTTAACCTAGCGTTAAGCTGGCGTATAACCTTGCGTTTAACCTGGCGTTTGATCTTGGCGTACAGAACCGATAATCTAACCAGGCGTTAACCAGGCATTAACCGGGCGTTAACCAGGCATTTGATCGGGTGTTAACCAGGCGTTAACCGGGCGTGAACCAAACCAACAACCGAACAATATCCCTTGACCCCGAGCAACCTTGTCTGTGAGCCTGCCAAAAAAGCGCCGTTGCAGAAGCTTAGTCCGCGGAGTCAATTATTATACTGTGAATAGTGAATAAAAAACAGTGGAATACGGTTCCCAAGATTTCGAAGTGTTTATAATTGGTCATGGACGTTCACGTTATATAAATTTTGTAGGGCGAACCTACAATGTACTGAGCTAGCAGGGAAGTTAAACCGCGAATTCTTCAGAAGAGGATGGCCCATATTGGTTCTTTTCTTCTTATCTCAACGATAACACAGAAATGTTGAAACCGAGAACTCTTCAGATTAAATTAAATTATGTATAAATTAAAATGGCGAAGTGGTGGTAAAACAAACAAAATTATTAATTATTAGTTAGGTGGGTCTCCCGGGCAAAAAAAAAGGCACATTTTCAACAATTTTTTTTTTATATAAAGAAAAACTTTTAAGTTTCTTACACATACATATTTAAATAATAATTTTTGAATTAAATAAAAAAAAATATTCAGCGGTCAGCTATTGTGATGTCATTTCCGGTGACCCCTCAGAAAAAAGGTGCCTTCGCGTTGTTCAGCACAATTCCTGACAGGATCATCGGAAATTAAAAAACCAAATTTTTTCTTTTAGTACAAACCTAAATCTCGTAAATGAACGAAGGAAAACCAAAAAAAAAAAATTGGATTTTTGGGAGACTTTTTTGCAAAAAAATTAAAATTTTGGTGAAATTTGTAAACTTTTTTTTTTTTTGAACTAGTTTTTGTCAATGTAAAGAAAAATCCTTCGTTCATTTACGAGATAATCATATCTCGAAGGCATGTGCAAAATTTTATCAAGATCGGCTTAGTAGTTTCCGAGAAATCTTGACAACCGACTTTGAAAACACAGTTTTGAGAAAACGCATTTAAAGTTTTGATAAGCAGTGCACTTGGCCTCGCGCGCGTACATTCTAAGGACTGTATCTCCGAAACTATTATTCGGATCGACTTAAAACTTTGGGACAATAATTTTGAGATTCTTTTTTAATTTTTGAGACAATAAAAAACAAATCGATATTTTTTTTTTTGCGAGACCCACCTAACCCCTTAAGGCTACCTTCACACAAAAATAGTTATGTATTTTAGCAACATTCTGCGAGTCAAATTACCATTACTTGTCAAATCATTTAAAATTAATTTTAACAAAATAAAAAAACATTGGAAAAAATCGAGGCTTTAATAAAAAAACATCGAAAACATTGATGTCACCAAACACCTATGTTTCTCCACCTCTATTTTATTGCAACATGTACTATACTTTTCTACGGAGGATACGGAGGATAGTTATAAAAAAAATACAAAATATGTTTTTTTTAAACGAATTAAAATCCGAGAAGAAAAGCTTTTAGAGAATGAATACATTTTTGGGAAAACAATAATTTACATTCAATTTAAAAATATTTATTGAAAAAAATATTAGTCGTTTTGTATGGCAGCTACAGACTAAAGTCATCTGATTTAAAAAACCTGCACATAAAAGAAGACGATAGAGAAAGTTTTATCTTCATATGTCTTACACTAAGCGAAAAAAGCTTACTGAAACAGAAAGACGGACCGACGGACACAGGGACATGGCTATATCGAATATATACTAGCCCTCTTAAAAAAAGTTTAGCCTACTTTCTTGCGCTTTTTCAAAAGGTCTTGCCTACTTTTGAGCGCAATAAAAATTTTCAACGCACTTGTATACGCAATTTCTTGAAAATGGTCAGATTTTTAGATATTTGGGTAGATATTTTCAATACAAACAACATTTTTCTCTAGCATTAAAAATGTGGACACCACAGAGTTTTTTCGGTTTGTGGGCGTAAAAAGGGGCGTGGTCAGGTTTTGAAACAAACTTGATCTGCGCTTTGCTTATAGAATCTGTGTGCAAATTTTGGTGGCTCTAGCTCTTATAGTTCCCGAGATCTCGATGTTTGTACGGACAGACGGACTGACAGACGGACAGACAGACATTTGCGCGTTTACAGTATTTGCTTACTCTTCGAGTATCGCAAATAAAAATCGAGTTTCCACAAAAATTTCAAAATTTCAAGGACGATAGTAAACGTTATCCTTCTGAGCTGAAATTTTTTGCGGCATCATCGAAAATCAAAAAAAGTTGATTTTCGATACACTCTATTGTACAACGCACTAGTTTTTGCGATACTCGAAGAGTAAGCAATACTGTAAACGATCAAATGTCTGTCTGTCCGTCCGTCCGTCCGTCCGTCGTCCGTCTGTCTGTCCGCACAAACATCGGATCTCGGGAACTATAAAGCTAGAACCACCAAATTTTGCAACACTATAAGCAGGCGCGATCGTTTTTTAAAAACCCAAATCTGTGGCGCCCTATTTTATGCAATCGTTACGGTTTAAAAGAAATATAATGTGTGACTGTCTTACTCATTCCAACCATTTTGTGCTCTAATAAATATGAAGTTTAGACATTTTGCTTGCCTTTAATGTGTTAATGTACTAGCCCCTGGTGGCGACTCTTCTTTTTTTGTTTGTTTTTTAAAGAGGGAATGGTATGCTTTTAGTCGAAACCCGACTTGCGTTCTTTCTGTTTTCATATGAAGAAAACTAATTTTGGGGGGTTTGAACCCCCATTTACCCCTCGTGTATCGCAAATAATTATAATATCCTGCAAGGGTATTTAAAAAATTCCCTATTTAATGTGCAAGTAAGACCAGTTTCAAAATCTTGACAATCTAATGACTACATCATATAAATCGACTAATATTTTTTAAGCTTAGTGTTTAGTCTATCAACCTGCAATTTTTTATATGTGTATATATATAAATTTTTTTTCTCGAAAATGTGGCTTACTTTAGCTTATCAAAAACGTAATACTGTATTCTCTATGTGCAAGGGAATATTTACTTCGACTTTCCGAAGTTAGCTTTCCTTCTCGTTCTTTTATGTTGTAACTTTGTCTTCTAAAAAAATGTATCTTTTATTTAGTAAATTTTAAGGGCTTTGCGCAAACGGAAGACATTTTCTGATTTTAAAATTTTTCTCTGAACTCGTAAAAACAATAAGCAACTTTTCCGCACTATTACGATTCGACTCGGAAAATATTTAATATTTCGCCTTGGTCTACTTTTCATTTACACAACTATTGGACATACTAAATTTCAACATTCATATTTTACTAACCATTTCTGTGTTTAAATATAGTTAATAATAAGCCCTTTTGTCCCTTGAAATAATGTTTTTCAACGGGTCCCAATAAGATACCAAGCTATGTCCTTAGAAACTGTGCCAAAGCTTTGTCCTGGCCAATTTCTTTTTTTTACCAATCTTTGCTACTTTCAGAATTCCCGAGAATTTCGAGTGAATCTTTTATCATTCCTCTGCATAAAAAACTATGGTGGTATTGCTAAATTCTCTGCTATACCTAAGCTTTTCGAACAGTTGGTCACCTGCAAACTTCAACATATGTGTACCTTCATAACCACTCCAGCTCAGCATGGCTTTGTTAAGGCATCGATCCACAATCTCTCCAGCTCAGCATGGCTTTGTTAAGCATCGGTCAACTACTACAAATCTCCTTGAATTCTCTTGTCTTATTCATTGAAGTTTCCTTAATAAATGCCAAACTGATGTTATTTTTACAGATTTCAGCAAGGCGTTTGATTCAGTAAACCATTGCCTTATCCTTCACAAACTCTCTTCTAGGATTTCTAGAACTAAACGAGTTCTCTTTAACAATAAATTGTCTTTTGTTGTAAAAGTGTTTTCTGGTGTCCCCCAAGGCAGTCACTTAAGTCCACTACTGTTTATACTTTTTAAAAACATTCTTTCCAAACGTCATATCTTTTAGCATGAAAGTGCATGCTGATGACGTAAAAATTTGCCTTTCATACTCCGATCAAATCTCTTATCATCGCCTGCAATCGGATCTAAATGAGTTACAGTCTTGGTGCTCCATCAACTTGTTACATCTAAACTATGCAAAATGCAAGTCGATGTCCTTTTATCGAACTGCAGCTCATATTCAACCTTACGACCTTGGGAATTGTATTTTGGAACGTATTTCCAAAGTAAATGATCTAGGTGTTTTATTCGATATATTCGATTATATTTTAAAAGCCACATCTCTGTTACTATAGCTTGAGCGGAGGCAACTGTGTGGTGAAACGCCCAATACACCGCATAAATTCAGTGGCGCCTTTTAGCAACTAAACTTTGATTGGGTATTGTTAAAAGCTACTAACAGAGTAAAAAAACATCGTTAAGTATAATTATTTAGGAAAATCTTTTTTTTTTAGTTAAGCTGATGTTAATATACTCTTGCAAATAGAGAATACAGTAGTCCGTTTACGATAAGCTAAAGTGATTGGCCAAATTTTTGTAAAGAAATATATATTTTCCAACCAAGTTTTAACCAAATGACAACCCCTTCTCTATGTAAATTCCAACCTACATTGTTTGGAACGGTTTCTGTCGCACCCCTGATGTTGTAAGATTTTACACTGAGCAAAAAACGCTAACTGAATCACAAATATTAGTCGATTACGAGTTAGTCATCCGACTTAACTTATTTGAGGGAAAAAAGTTTACTGGTATGGGAGCTATAGGATATATGTAGTCATTCAATCGTGAAAATCTTCAAACGGTTGGGAAAGAAAAAGCTTACTGTAACAGACAGACGGACCGACGGACAGACGGACACAGGGACAGACGGTAATTGCTATATCGACTCGCCTGGTGACGCTGTTCAAGAATATATATACTTACAGGGTCGGAAATGACTCCTTCTATGCGTAACAAACATTAAACTTCAATCATAACATACACCGATCTAAGTGCAAGTTGATGACTTTTTGCCGAGTCAATCCAAAACTTGCAACTTACTCACTAAGTGGGAAATCTTTGGATAGAATAACTTTGGTTGACGATCTTGGCGTCCTTTGGACCCAAACTTAAGTTTACGATCATTTCGTCCATGGTTAATAAGCCAGAGGAGTGCTTGGTTTTATTAAAAGATGGTCGAAGGAATTTGACGATCCCTACGTCACTAAGACCTTATTTACTTCGCTAGTCGTCCGATTCAGAGTATGGGTCTCCGTCTGGAGTCCCCAATACGGAGTACATATAGATCGCATTGAATCTGTTCAAAAACTTTTAATTTTTGCTTTACGGCGGCTCAACTGGGATGCAAACCTTAACTTACCTTCTTATTCTAGCAGATTACTTTTAATTAATTTACCCTCCTAGCTAACCGTAGAACGATGCTTGGTACTATTTTTATTTATAATCTTATTCGTGGTGATATTGACAGTGCCGACTTGGTTGGTCGGCTTAACTTTTCTGTGCCAAGTAGATTAACTGAAATTATATACCCTTAACATTAAACCACTGTAGATCTAACTATGTTATGAGCCTTTCAGAGTATTATGTTCTGACTATAATAGACTTTATCCTATAATCTCAAATTTTGACTCTGCCGCTCTTAAACGACTTATACTAACTTCGTTATCCAAATTAGATCCTACTATTTCCTCGGACTTTGCCTATACTTTCTTCTCGCGTCTATCTTCTCGCGAATCGTGCCGTACATCACGGCTGCGCCCCCGGTCGGTTGGGCGGGTGTGGGCCTGGACTACGCGTTGATTCATAACATACTGCAAGTTGCAGGGAAAGAAAGTGCTATGCCAGGCACCTATTGACATCAGTCCTCTGTTGATTCCTCGCCACCGTTTTTGGGATCCGCTTCATAGTCAAGCCAAGAAAAAAACATTTTTGTATGGCATAAAGTCAACAATTTAATGTAAGTGTATTTATTATTCCACATTAAAAATTGTGTAAGTCCCTATAAAATACATATTCAAAATTTAAATAAAGCTTTGACGTTTTACTGAACCTATTATTTATAGTCTTTTAAAACTACACAATCGATCAGCTTCTTAGGAAGGAGAAGGTGGAACGACATCACTGGCTAACATTTGACCATGAAAATCGAAAACTGTGGTCTGAATAAATGAAACTTTTTAATGCAAATTGAAGGACAAGATATGAAGTTCATACTGTACTTACATAGTACTTGCATGTGTAGTTCTAGGCTTTGATGTGTGTAACGACAAATTTTTATGAGTAACGGGAATCTGACACTCAGGGAACCCGACCATAGCGTCCTTTTGTATTTTTTACTTTAGTAGTTTTAAAAAACCGACAAAACAACAAGTTTATTGTTTATTTATCATTTCTTTTAAGGACGGAAAAATATCGAATCAAGAGTTCAAAGATGCCGTAAAAAAAACATGTGTGGGCAAAAAATATGAAGAATTTCCACAGGTAAGACAACTTATATATTACATTTTCAAGATTATTTCAGTCTTGTACATATCTGTTCAAAAATACCACACCTTTGCTTTGAAATTGCAGACTAAGTTTGTCCAATCTGGATGAACATTTATCCACGATCGAAGTGATGGATGATTCGTCAATTTATTAGGTCAATAAAAAAAAGATGTGCTGATTGCGATAGGCTGGCCTGTGTGTTTTAGAATGGGTAGTAATATTAAAAATGATGAAAATCGGAAAGGGAGGGGTATTGATTAGCTCTATCAGACATATGATTTATCCAATCGAATTATTTAGTATGACAATGCTTAAGGTTTATTTATTGGTAGTGGTAGTTATCGGTGAGACAAAACTCAAGAATCTTAGAGCAATTACGCAATGCAACAAATTGAGGTCGATGAAAAATACATTGATGGGACTAAAAAGATCTTAAAGATCTAAATATAGAACTAAGTTTTTGTGTCTATTTCCGTACTGAATAACGGACGAACGAAATTTTAAGAATATAAAATTAAGCAACTTACAGGTTCAGCGGGAAATCTTTGGATAGAATAACTCAAGTTGACGATCTTGGCGTCAATTTGGAGCCAAAGCTAAAGTTTTCAGATCACATTTTATCCATTGTGAATAAAGCCAGGGGAGTGCTTGGACTTATAAAAAGGTGGTCGAAGGAGTTTAATGATCCTTATATCACCAAAACCTTATTTATTTCGTTAGTCCGGCCTGTTTTTGAGTATGGGTCGACCGTCTGGAGTCCCCACTACGGAGTACACACAAATCGCATTGAATCAGTTTAAAACAACTTTTTACTTTTTGCTTTACGGCGCCTTAACTACGATGCAATTTACCCTTTTTAGCTAACCGTAGAACGATGCTAGGTACCAATTTTCAAGTATAATCTTGTTCGTGGTGAAATTGATAGCACCGACTTGGTAGGTCGACTACATTTTTCTGAATTAATTAATTAATTAACTAGAAATTATACTCCCCTTATATTAAATCATTGTAGATCTAGCTATGAATTGCACGAGCCTTTCAGATAATTATGTTCTGAATATAAACGACTTTGTCCTATCATATCCAATTCTGACTCTCTGCCGCTCTTAAAACGACTAATACTAACTTCATTAGCACACAATTAGATCCGATTTTAGATTTTCTTTCCTTAAACTTTTAATTATGTCCTTTTAATCTCGCGTCTATCTGCACGCGAATCGTGTCGTACGACACACGGCTGCGCCCCTCGGTCGTTTGGGCTGGTGGTAGGCCGTGGGAATCCGCGCGAAAAATATACAAAATAAATATAAACACAAAAAAAAAAAACATTATATACGGTCCCTGGTTTCTTGCGTTGACTTAAAAATTAAATTAAAAAAATTTTAATTTCTTGGACTCCGTTTTCTTGATATCAGCTAGTATCAGATTACCAAATAATCGGGAAACCCGACTATTGTTTCATTCTTGTTTTTTTCTTCGTCCTACCTCAAAAAAATTCTGACATATACTGTGTTTATACTATATAATATATATATATATATATATATATATATATATAATGAAAAAGTAATGATAATGCTAAAAGGCACAACTCTGGTTTATAGTATAAACTTTATACGATGGAGTCAAATACATGTAAAATTAACAGAGCCTACTTGCTTCATGCAATCATACCTAGCGAATACATGAAATGGTGTTTATGCACACACTTTTTACACCATTTCATGAAATGATTGCATGAAATGTGCTACGTATAAATACAGTATTAGTCTTTAAACGCATTATCTTGTCAAACGCCTCATCATTGTTCAAGTCACTCCTGTCATCTTATTCGCCAATATTGTCCTTCAAGAGGGTTGGGTTCTTAAATTTCAATGAAATGAATCAGTGCCCCAGAATCTTGGCTAGCGTTACTTTCGTCTACGTCACCACAAGAGTTCTCTAAAATGCCTCGTTTTCGCTTGATCCCTGATGTGTGCAACCTAAAGCTTCATGTAAAATTTCAATCAAAGCCAATAATTGAGGGTTGCGCACGTTGAGTTCAGTAAAGCAAAGAAAAGGTATAGCTCATCACTTTTAGTTCCCGAATGGGCAAACTCCAAGCTGGAGTTGTGTGGTTCACACTTGTAGCCGAAACTCTACTGCAAGATTATCGATGTCTTCGACTCACAAATTGTTTTACACTAGAATTTGCCAACATTCCGCCACCTTGTCGACGTTTGTTGGAAATCCAAGAAGCACGACATGTTATTGGAGGCATGTTCCTACGTATCTTTATCCTACATTTCTTAAGAGGACTCACGGTAGATTAAGTAAAATCGTCAAGATGGTTCGGTGGTTCCGAATTTTAGCATAAGGGCAAGAATCAGGACAAACGAGAGGAGCCTGTCCCAAACATTGTACAAGTTGAATCCCAAAAAGGAGCATTTGCAGTAACTACAATTGCATACAACCTGCTCAAACCAAGATCAGATCCCAAAGCCGCTGCCTGGATACTTAGTTCATCGTTCTCGATAAAGTCCCATTTCTGACACTGGCTTACAATCGGATTTATATATATTGTTGCAAGACATCATATTCTTCCCCAAAAATCAGCTGACAATTCATTTTTGCTTTATAACACAGTTTACATAGGTCAAATAACAAGCGTCCCATCTTACCCGACGATTTTTTAATACCTCCAAAAATGACAGTTTCTTAAAATTGGTAAAAACCACATACAATTTTTTCTGATCATCATCGTTTTTCATATATTGTTACTAGAGGCTTTAGACTTCCCGAAAAACCAGCCGAGGCTTTGTTGTTTGGTTTATTGTATAATTTACAGGGATCAGAATCCAGCCGTCCCATCTTACCCTACTTTCCCCTTCGTAAAGGCACTTCTCAACCGGACTCTTTGCGATAATTATTTTTATTATTATTATATTATTATATTATTGGGGTGTTAGTGTACCGCGACCTGTTTAGATCTATTGTACCCCCATTCGGAGCCTACAGCTCAGATATCAACCCATTTCCTCGAACAAAGTCGAGGAGTTTTGATGGGTTGATTCTTCCTAAGAGCTCATGTGATAGAGTTCTCGATCCTAAGGTTCTGCATCTTATATTTATTAAGGCCGGACAGTCTGCGATGATGTGTGTAGAGGTTTCGTCCTCCATGTCACAGAATCTGCAAGTCCTGCTGCTTGTTATTCCTATCTTACCTAGGTGACTTTTCAGTCTGCAGTGCCCGGTCAGTAATCCGGTAACGATCCTAAGTGAATTCTTCCCTAGTTGCATAAGTTCCTCGAACCTCTTCTTATTGTAGTTTTCTATTAGAGTTTTGGCTTGCCTTAGGCCTGAGGTATTCCTCCAGTGTTCTTGCCTCATGGTGCCTTCCTCTTTCCCAATGTATTCTTTTATTGTGTGCCTTCCTATGCCACAGTAGGGTTCTGGTCCTATCAGGGGCTGTTCGGCTCCTAGTTTTGCCATTTTATCGGCAATTTCATTTCCGGATATGTCCCTATGACCCGGAATCCATCTGAGGGCCAGTCTATTTAGACTGCCCAAACGATTTAGTTTACTCTTCACCTCTAGTACTATCTTTGAGGTGACTTTATTACTGCATAGAGCAGTAATTGCTGCTCGGCTGTCCGAAAGGATCGAGATGTCCTTATTCTTATATCCACGCTGTATGTTGAGCTCTGCACAACGTCCAATAGCGCATACCTCAGCCTGGAATATGTTGGTGTATTGGCCAAGGGATTCGTGGTATTTTATGCGGGGCCCTACCACTCCAAGGCCAGTGCCTTTTTGTGTCAGGGATCCATCTGTGTATCATGCTATGGTGTGTTTAGCCATAGGGTGCACTTCGGACAATGTGGTCCAATCTTTCTTATTGCCTAAGTGTGTTGTGAAGTTCTGCTCGAAGATTAATTCGGCTGTCATTTCATCCCTAGGGTGTAGTATTAGGGGCACCTCACCTAACAGATTAGTCGCATCCCTGTTATTTAGAATGCAACCACTACCCGTGCCCTCAGTGCTTATTCTCAGGAGGGTAGCTTTGCGTTGAAGTTCAATTACACAATGGAGTGGTGTTAGCTCCATCAGTACTTCTAAGGCAGTTGTGGGACCGGTTTTCATTGCCCCTGTCATACATACGCAGGCAAGTCTTTGCAACTTTTGTAGCTGTTTTTGTATGGTGATGAGCTTAGCTCGTTTACCCCATGCAATTGCTCCGTAAGTGAGAATTGGTCTCACAATCATCAGGTATAGCCATCTTATTATCTGGGGCCTGGTTCCCCAGGATTTCCCAGCAATTTTTCGACAGGTATACAGAGCTCTATAACACTTTTCCAATGTCTTTTGGACATGGGAAGCGAAGTCTAGCTTACTTTCTAAAGTGATTCCTAAATACTTAACCTCTCGGCTAGTTTCTATAGGAATTCCTAGCAATGAGATTTGTCTCATTCTCTGTAGTTTTTACTTCCTTGTGAAGGGAACGATGACTGTTTTGGCGGGATTTAGGTTGAGTCCAACCTCCCTGCACCAGTCTAGCGTTATCTTGAGTCCGAGTTGGACGATGTCACAGAGTGTCTCTTCAAATTTGCCTCTGGCTATTATCACAATGTCATGGGCGTATCCCTGACACTGGATCCCCTTTTCAGCAAGTTTGCTGAGAAGCTCATCTACCAGCAGACTCCATAGCAAAGGGGAAAGCACTCCTCCTTGCGGACAGCCTCTGCTGGTTGCTATCATCATGTTATCTGTCTGGATTGTAGTAGGTTACCAATCCATTTACTCGTTGTAACATCTATGTTCCTCCTAGACAGGGCAGCTCGAACCGCATCATGTGATGTGTTGTCGAAGGCTCCCTCTATTTCTAGGAAGGCACAAATAGCAATTTCTTTGCTGTCAACTGTCGCCTCTAGGGTGCGGCATAGTTGATAAAGTGCCGTGTCTGTTGAACGGCCTGCTCTGTATGCATGCTGCGTGTGTTGCAGCGGACAGTCTCTGAGAGCTGTTCTCCTAATATTGTAGTCTACCAGTTTTTCCAGCGTTTTAAGCAAAAACGAAGTTAAGCTAATAGGTCTGAAGGACTTTGGGCTGGTGATATCTTTCTTCCCGGTCTTGGGGATGAAGACCACCCTAGCGCTGCACCATGCTCTTGGAATATAGCCAAGGGCTAGGCTGCTTACCATTAGTCTTCTTAAGCGGGTTAGGTGTAGCTCCTGCCCCTGCTGTAAGAAGGATGGAGAGATCCTATCTAATCCCGGTGACTTAAATGGTTGGAAGGTTCCAATAGCCCATTTAAGTTTCTCGGGCGAAACTATAGACTTGGCTGTTGCCCAGTCACTTGCTACTGTCCTAGGGGTTCTATGATGATCACGCATCATATTTCCCGTAATGGGAGTACTTCCCGGGAAATGCGTGTCAAAGAGAAGTTCTAATTTTTCCCGATTCGTGGAAGTAAAGGTGTTATTACCTTTCTTCAGGGCTAAATTACTATCTGTTGCACTTTTGGCCATTGCCTTGTGCAGTCTTGCGCCCTCGTTGACGTTACTTATTGCCTCACAGAAGTTTCTATAGTCCTTCCGTTTGGCTTTCCTGATCTCTTTGTTAAAGAGCGTCAGGCTTTGCCTGTACCGTTCCCAGTTACTTTCAGTTTTTGGCCTGTTGAAGAGCCTTTGAGTGGTGCGTTGTAGCCGTTCAAGCTTAGCATTCCACCACGGTGCGTCTGTTTCCCGTTTCTGTCTGCCTAGTGGACAACTGTCTTCAAAGGCATTCACTATTTCGTGACCTAGGTTGTCTACTGCTCTATCTAGTTCCAAGGGATGTCTAGGGTATCCTGACGGTTCGTTGGAAAGATTTAGCTCTAGAGTTGACCTGCACTTATCCCAGTTTGTTTTCCTGGGGTTTCTTTTAGGGGTGTATCTTTTTGTGTTGAAGGCTACTTCAAACAAAATTGTCCTGTGGTCGGACATGGATTCTTCTGGTGACACATGCCAGTTTCTAATGTGGGGTTTGATTGAATTGGTTGCCAGAGTTATGTCTAGCACCTCTTCTCTTACCTTGGTAACAAATGTCGGCGTGGAGCCGACATTACAAATCTCTAGGTTATTGTTTAAAATAAATTCTAGTAGTTGCTCACCTCTGTTGTTAACATCAGTACTGCCCCAGATCACGTGATGTGCGTTGGCATCACATCCGATGATAAGGGGGATCTTGTTCTTCCGGCAGTGGTCCACTAGCCCGAGTATTTCTGGCGGTGGATAGGCTTCTCCCCAGCAAAGTAGGCGGAGGCCACTGCTAGCTTCTATGTGGCTCCTGTGCCGTCGATGGAAATGGCGACACAGTCCCTGCTCAGGAACTCTGAAAAGATATTGTAATTGATATCTTTCCTTATAACAATGCATGATCTGGGAGGTAGTTCTCCTGGATCGCATATTACCTTTGTATCCTTCGTGTACAGGCCTTTTATGCCATGGTGCCACCATGGTTCCTGTACAAGGGCTAGCCCTAGATGTTGGGAGGTGATCATCCTGGCCAAGACAGCAGATTCTGCTTTGGCCCGATGGATGTTCACCTGGGCTAGCCGAGTGCTGCTTGTTGCAGCCATCAGATGAGGGTTTGGTGCCCCGTGACTTCTGGTGAAGAGAGCGAGCAAGTCTCTCCACCACCGTCTATCACGGTGACCTCCGCATCATCGCAGCTGTCGTCCAGGAGGAGCTCCTGGGCCAGCTCTTGAGATGACATGGGGTGTCCATCCCCCTGGTCGTCCCCAATCTCCATGGCAGATTTACTGTCCTCTCCACTCTGCGACGTCGGCTCCACACTTAGTGGTTCGAGGGTATCCTCGACAGCCTCGCAGGTGCCTTCGTTGGACGCCTCTTCCGGAGCTTTCATAGTCTTCTTCAGACCGCTCACGGTGACATGACCGTACCGGAAGTTGAGTTGGTGGTCACACTCCACTATCCCATCCCTTCCGGTCTGGTCCATCCCTACTACGAGGAGTGCACCAGCTCCGTCGTTTCTCCTGGAGATGACCTTCCAGGCGTCTGTTCCGACGCGGTTTTGGAAACCGATGAAGGCCAGAATTTCCTCATTGGTCCTATCCGCGCTCCTCGGGCAGAACAACGTTGCGTTGAAGACTGCCGGGATGTCGGCTCCCGTTCGTGTAGCAAGGGGTACTCCCTTCCACGTCCGCAGCTGAGGTACGGCAAGTTTTAGCCACTCAGCTGTGCCCTCGTCCAGGCAATCGATGATCAGGTGACCCACCCTAAAGTGGATCCCCCTGAACACGACCGGACCGCTCCACGCTGACGTGAGCATCTCGTCCATGATGGACTCCTGTAACTCAGACAGCTCCTCATTGGTCAGGCTGACCACCGGGAACTTCTCCGGGAGGATGGCCACCTTTATGTGCGATGCCTTCTTGGCAGCCTCCGCGTATGTCGGACGGGGTCCGGAGGGCGGTGGTGCCGGGCCAGAGGGTCGTCCTCCGGCGGGAGTCGGTTGATGGTCTCGGCGAGGCTGGGAAGGTATCTTCCTGGCCTGCACCTTTGCCTTCTCTACCGCTGCTGCTTGTGATGTACTAGGTCCATCTTGCCTTGGGGCCCGTGAGGTTGTCTCACTAGCCACCTTGCCATGCCTGGACCTTTTGGGGGTGTCTGCGGGTGGTGTGCGGCTAGTGTTCAGCCGTTTGCCAGCCGGTGCTGCTCTTACTGCCAGTTGCTCCCTCGGCTCCTTTGCCTTCCTTGAAGCCTCCTCTGGCGTCAAGCCCTGCAAGAGGTACCTGAGGTACCACTTGACTTTTGACCCTGGCAGGCCACGCCTGTTCGGGTCATCCAGTCCTCCGGGCTGTCCTAGGGCTGGCAGGGCGTCTGTCTTCTTCAGCTGTCTAATAGAGTGTGGCCTATCAGACGCGAGGGTCGGACGTGCTGGCAGGGTAAGTCCTGCTGGCACACCACGCTCTCTGGCTGGGAACACCTGCAGCGCAGGTCTGGCCTGAACTGCTGGTGGGATCCTAGGCGTGTGCGCTGCCGCCTGGGGTCTCTCGCCGTCGAGGGATCTGTCCTCGAAGTGTCTTGCGACACCGGTTGCAGGGATATCCTGCGGGATTTTTAGCGTATTCTTGTTGGACTTCATGAGTTCCCACGAGTTGCGGAGAAAAATAGGTCCGCCCGGGCAGAGATCCGCCGTACCCGGGTAAGGCGCAGTTAGGACAGACGGTCGCCACTTGTCTGAACCCTCCGTTTGCGACTGGGCTATTTGTTGTCGTAGGTATACCCGCTGTTTGTCCGGGGTTGCTTATTCGCTTACGCTTATTCGCAACTAACCTTCCCGGAAGGCCGTTCGCTATCCGCAACCTGCGACCCGCCTGGTGGCCCCAGCTAAGCTTCCCTTCGAACCATCTCACCAGTTCTTGAGGACCATTATTGCGATATTGCGATATTTAACTATCCTTTAAAGAGTTCAGCACTGCTACAGCGAAGGTGGAGCTAGAACTAAATTCCTGTCCATCCGAATGACCTGTCTGCGCTTGACCATGGTCATTTCTTGGTTGCTGCTGCACTACATGCGTTAACTGATCCCCCAGAGACACACACTAAGATAGAGAATTTGGAGCGATGACAGATATACAGGAACTTCTAGGCCGCAGCAACTGGACCAAGGCGTCGCTCAATATCTTGAGAACAACATGCCACCACAACAATAGGATCGTCGATGGGTCGGATCGTCGCAGCCATACCTGGCTAGGTTAAGGGGGTGCGCGTTGCTGATTTCCACACCACTAAGGGAGCGTTGTCGCCGCTGTACGTATATAAGATTACCCTACTTTCTCTCTCTTGAAAGCGTCAATAATTTGTAAGCATATGTATATTGTAATGTTCATTTTGAATGCTTAAATAATAAGTTTTAATTAGAACCCTAATCGGCTCATGAACTTCAAAGTTTGATAAACAAATTGGCAAGTGAATTGGGCGAAAAGTTTGAGTGAATCTTAAAGGGACAGCGATGTCAATGTAGCTTAGGAGAAGGATGGAGTTTATTTATCCTGTAAAAAAAATGACTCCACCGCAAACCCTACGATGTTTAAGAGATTGTAAATCAATTAATTTCAATCTCGATTCATAAAGTGGCAAGTGTCTAGTCGGATCCCAGTGCAGCTGACGCAGAGCGAATAACATAAACTGCTTTTGAACTGACTCAATTAATATTTGTTGTTCATTATACAATCGAGCAATATTCCAAAATAGGGCGAACCATGGAAACATACAAAAGTTTTTGTTGTGTATGGATCGTCAAACTCCTTGGCCCAACATTTATGATAAAAATATGGATTTAAATTTTGCAGAGTTTAGACGTAACAAGTTGATGAAGCACCAAGACTGTAATTCATTTAGATCCGATCGCAGGCGATCATGAGAGTTTTGATCGGAGTATGATAGGCAAATTTTTTACGTCATCAGCATACATTAAAGTAGTGGCAAAAGATATGACGTTTGGAAGATCGTTTATAAAAAGAACAAACATCGCTGATGATATGGATCATTGCAGGGATTCCTCGAATCTATTCGTTATTAAGAAAAAATCAAATGAGAATGCTGGCAAGGAGTTTTCAAGGTCTCCCAGGGGCCGCGGTGTGAGGGTGACCTCTGTTAGGTCCAAGAATTCTAAGACGCAGAAATATGCTTCAAAGCGAGACCTTATGGACGAGGACGACGACGATTTAGAGATTACCAAGATAGATAGTTCTTCCCTTTCTGGGTTTGATAGTGGCGTACTTTGCGTTAGCACACCTGGCAACCCACCTAGCCCAGCGACGCCTCCAGATTTTATAAGTCAAAATCTTGCTGATCAGTTGCGCTGTAAGGCTGTAATTTGACATACCGTCTCCTGTTGAACCTATGGAAATCCAGGATCAGCCAGCTCTCTTGAACGATCGCCAGTCCCCTTTGACTAGTCACAGTTCTCAAATTCCTTTAGGTACTGGAATCCTTTAAGTCCCCTTGGAAAATTCTGGTAAAAGTTCCTCTCCGCCTAGTACATCGAGACCTGGCACGCGGCCTCCTGCCTTTATTATCAAGGGTGTTACTGTTGTAAAGAGACTTATGATTCTTGTTAAGGCTGCTACAACCAATATATGTTTTAAGATAACTGGGCCTGTCACACTTAGGGTATCTCCATCTGATAGCGATTCATATAAAAAAGTTCAAAATCTAATAATATCCCACTTAACTGTTGGCAATTAATAAGTGATCGAGCTTTCAGAACAGTGGGCAAAGGACTCCACTCATCTACGGATCTAAAAGACATCAAGGAAGATTTAGCCGCCGATTTCATGTCGTCCGCAACAACCCTCCTGCTAAAGACAACGGCTATAGACCCAATATGTTCTTTGTTGAGCTCGAGTCCTCACCAAACAATGTCAAGGTCTATGACATAAAACTTTTGGCCTATCAGTCGGTCACAATAGTTCCTCCTGTGCGGCGAGATGACATAGTTAGATGCTGTCAAGAATTTGTACACACTAAAACGTATTGTTTCATGCCCCCAAAATGCGCCAAATGTGGTGGCAATCATGAATGTCGGGATGCTGCTTGCCCTGCTAATTTTTAGGACTTATTTAAGTGTTTAAATTGCGATTCCAATCACAGTGTTGGCTACCGAAAATGTCCAGAATATATATAGGCCATTGCTCGACGCAAGTCTGGAGTAACCAAAAAGCACCCATCAAATAAATTTGTACCTGCCCCGCTTCCTACTCAGAATGCTTGGGGTCCAGTCTTAACCACCACGGCTCCTGCTACTAACCAGCAACCGACTAATTCTGATTATCCTGATGTCCATGCAGCTCACAATTACTATGCCAAGGGTTCGAGATGTACATCTCAATCTCCCCCACCTAATGCCAGTTTTGAACAACTTATTTCACGTATTGACCAAATTATGTCTATGATGAAAATGACGGAGCCTTCTATGAATTAGTTTACCGGGAACTCGGCAGCTAATGTGTCTAAGATGAACAGTTATGTCTAATCTCGGTATCCGTATCTCAATTTGGAACACCAATGGTCTTACTGGCAAATGCTTCGAGCTTGAACACTACGTGAAACGCATTTTAACAGCCGTTCGCATCTTAGGACTTTTGGCTACTGTTCCCTGATCGTCTGCGAGGAGGGGCTTCAATTTTAGTGCGCTCTCACTTGCAATATTCTTCACACAGTTTTAATTCAAGTGCCAAGTTTCAGGCTGCTGCGATAACTCTAAGCACGGACTTGGATGATTTGGTGCTTGCTTCTATAAACTGCCCTCCATCGTTTTCCAGCTCTGCGGATGACTTCAAGCAACTTTTCGGTGGATTTTCCAACAGGTTTATCGTAGCTGGTGATTGGAATGCTGACAATCAATTTTGGGTTGCAAATGTTTGTCTCCGAGAGGTATTGAGGTGTTGAGCTGCTTGATCATGTCACATCTTCTAGTCTGCAGGAGGCTCTACTCTTTTTTCATCTGATGTCACCAAGAGTCCAACTGAAATTGACTTTGCGATCTACAAGCGCGTTGCGTCCAATTTTCTGACTGTCCATGAATCGGCTGAACTTAGCTCTGATCACATTCCGCTTGAAATATTTCTGTGTGCCACGGCTTTAACACAACTGGCTAAACCAAGGCTTCTCTCTCGGCGGGCCAACATTGGTCGTTTTAAGGAACATCTTACGACCCTCATTGAATTTGAGGAACATGCTGATTTAAGATGTCCCCTGAGTATCGATGCTGCCGTTAATGGTTTGACCCTCAAATTACAATTTGCCGCGGCCGTTTCGTCTGCTAACGGTAATCACTCTATTGTTCCCCAACTAAATGACACACTTTTAAATCCTGCAATATTGGCCTTAGTAAGGTAGAAACGATTGGTACGACGACGCTGGATGCGTACGCGACACCCCCTCAAGATTTAGCTGTGTTTAAGAGGGCTGATACTCTAGTAAGAAAAGCTCTTCACGATGCTAAGTCAGACTTCTTCCTGCGTAAGCTTAGCGCTATTGATCCGGATGCTGATAGAGGTGTTGAACTGTGGAAGTGCACTCGTGGACTTCAAAAGCTTCCCCTGCTTCGATCTGATGGTATGTGGGCACATAAAGACGATGAGATAGCTACTGAATTACCGACTCTCTTGAAGAAAGATTCAAGTCTTTTAATTTGGTCACAGAAGATGGAACTACTGTACAGTAGCCCTTAATGACGTTCCCCACGGTCCTGCTATTGATATTGTGCCTATTGACGCTGAGGAGGTTAAGTTTCAGACCAAACGACTGAAGCCAAACAAGGCACCAGGACATAACAGTATTGAAGGAAAAGTAGCCAAAGCTTTGCCAGAGGCAACTATTTCTTGTCTAATGCGAAAGAAAGAAAGAAAGGTGGTTCCCCCCGGTCTGCTGACTCTTTTCGGCCAATAAGTCTACTGCCGACATTCTCCAAGATCTTCGACCAAATCCTCCTTAAACGGCTATTGAGTGCTGATTTATTCAAGGATGCAATTCCTGACCACCAGTTTGGTTTTAAGAGTCTGCATAGTGCTACTGAGCAGATGCACCGTGTGGTACGTAACATTCTCAAAGCACCAGAGACGCAACAGTATTGTTGCGGAGTATTCATGGACGTTAAGCAAGTTTTCGATCGTGTTTGGCACAGCAGCTTATTATTTTAGCTGAAGTCTAAGCTTCCGTCAACATACTTCAATCTCCTTCGCTCGTTTCTTGTCGGCCCACAAGGAAGTGTGCTGGGTCCTGTATTGTATACTGTATACACGTCGGACCTTCCTTCTCCTAGAAGCAGACACATTCTCTCAGCAACGTATGCCGATGACACTGCCTTTGTGGCGACGAGTTTTTTCAGAAGAGAGGCGACGGACAACGAACGAGTTCGAAGCGTGGGCATCGAGCTGGAACATCGCTGTTAATTCTGCTAAGTCCCAAAATGCTACTTTTTCGCTGAACAGACTCAATACGTATCGGCTGACTTTGGATGGAACTCCTATCAAGCACACTCCTTCAATCGAATACATCGGGCTCACATTGGACCGTCGGCTCACCTGGGTCCCGCATATTGTGGCTTCTTTGACCGGGCAGCGGACTTTCTTTGACGGCGAAATCACAGCTCCTTAAAGCTATATTGATGCCAACGCTTTCCTGGGGCATCAACTTTTGGGGAACTGCACGTAACATACGATAAAGCTCATTGAGTCTTGTCAAGCCAAAATTTTAAGATACATGATAAACGCCCTGTACTATACACGAAACACGACAATTTTTCGAGATCTCAAAATTAATCATGTTTGTACATCTATCACTTACACTGCTTCCCGTTACAGAAAAAGACTCCTCTCACATACAAACAGACTTGCACTGACACTATACAGACCTATGACCAGAAGAAGACTTAAAAGATTGCACCCATCTGACTATTGGATACTTGGACGGCCCGCAAGCGGTAAACTCATTCCAGACATAATCGTATAGATTGATACTGTGAAGTAGAGCTGCAAAACCATCGATGGTTAGACCACCGATGGTTTCCCCATCGATGGTTTGACCTTTCGATTATCGTGAATTATTTAGCGATAACCGAAAATAAATGCAGTAGGGTAAATCCGGGACATGTGCCCCACGTTTTTGAAAATCGAAATGGTTGTTTCACAAATATGTTTACGAGGGCTTTTGTGATTGTTGTAGGTCGAGTAGTATATCCAGAAGTAAGAACAACATTTTATTCATCAATATTTTACGTTACAAGCTTTCTGTGGGATGATTAATAAAAAGTAGCAAATTTGCTAGTTCAAAAATCTTCAGGGACAAGCGCCCCGCTTTTATGCTTAGGATTTAAATTATTTTGAAAACAACAACTCGCGAAAAAAGCCATTACATTGATTCTACGGTACTTTCTAACACACATCAACACTTAATAATAATGATAAAAATAACAGATCTGGTTTTTAAAGATAATAAAAATAAAAGACTGAATTTGTCGATCGAGGTACCAAAATACCGAAAAATTTTATTTATACAAAAAAAACATTAATAAACAATTGTAAATTATGTAAAAACACCATATAGAATAATTTTGTTAATAAATAATAACAAACGTTTACAACATAAAGTGCTCAAACCAGATTTTCAGTAGGGCGTTTGTCCCCGAGAACAAGTGGGGCGCTTGTCCCGATTGCATAGCATATGAAAATTATTAATTAAAAAAATATTGGCGAACAGTAAATGTAAAAATAGTTATCTGCTAAATGATCTTGCTACATAGGAAGGTTATGATACTTCATCTGGCGTCTGTTGACATTTTGACGATGAAATAACAAACATTTTTGAATCGCTAAAAAACTTTTGCCTGTTTTTGGACCTACTGCGTATGGATTTCATAAATTGTGAATAGTTAACTTACCAAAGTACGAATTTTCCACACAAGTTTTTCATTTTAACACTTAAACACAAGTTTTCCCGAGGTGGCGCTGCAATCTTATCGATGCATGATAACAATAAACAAAGTGGGGCACTTGTCCCGGCGGGGCACATGTCCCGGATTTACCCTAATTTTTTTCTTATATTTATATTTTAGTTTATTTAAAATAAAACAATATTTTCGCTTCTTCATACTCCCAAATAGAGGAACCACCAATTTGAAACTTAACTAATTGAAAACTACAAAATCAATAAAATACTTACTTACTTACTAACAACTTTTTAGCGCGTCAGCCTTTAAGTGATGGTACAACGATATATCAATGGTGAAATAAAACCATCGATATATCGCCAAAAGCTAAACCATCGATAATATCGTTTTGACCATCGATGGTTTTGCAGCTCTACTGTGAAGGGCCACATTTTGTATACTATCAGTGAACACCAACATGTGTGAAGGTAAAATGAGTTTTACAAAACACATCAACATTAAAGGCTAGGGTGGTCAAGGTGGTTTGGATTTAAAAAATACAAATCACAATACCGTCTTTTTATACCACACACCCAAAGTTCCTGCCAAAAGGCAAGCAGCAAGTATTAGCTGACGACGTCGTTTCGATGTTACCAATATCTCGTCAGAGCTATTCTGCTGCATTTTCTCGGCAGATTGTGCTGGCTCTCCATCACGGCAACGCTATAACCACAGAGGCGGAAAAAGCACTCGGAGCTGATAAAATACTTTGGTGTGGGGACTTTCGACCTGTATGAAAATCCGTCGGATTTTGCGATTCAGAGGCAAATTAAAGCCCGTTTGCAAATAAACATTGCATACTTTAAGCTGACTATTGCAGCAGTCAAGTGTCTTCCAGTTTGTTAAACAAAATTGGTTTGTTTGACATAAAAAAAAAAACGGCTTTCTGTTAGTTAAAACTTAAAAGAAACTGCAAGCCAACAATTAAATTTAAATTGTAGAAATAATTAATGCAAATACGTATATAAATGCAAATACTGTATGTATGGTAAACGACTTTTTGTTGATGCTGTTGGTGACTTTTGTATGCGTCAGCTATCTTGGCTGACAACATTTAAAAAATAAATTGAACACATAAAAATCGGTTCCGCTGGCAATATGAATTATATTTTGGTCAAGAAACTGTTCGATTTTCAGCCCCCAATAACTATACAAAATTCCCTAGGTGGGTAAAGTCGATGAAAGGATTAAATTGGCCTCCCTTCGGAATAAGCAGTTCCACTCATGTCCTTCACCGCAGTGCACAAATATTTTGTGTGGTTCCCATGCAGTCTCGAATTTCTTGGGCGACGTGGTATGGCCTAGTACAAACGGACCTGGAATAGCCTTATACAAACGGATAGCGTCTGCAAGGAAGCGCAGATTCAAGATTTGTTATTTAAAATTAAAAAGGGTCTCCAAAGTCAAATTCCATTTCTTAAAACTACAAGTGCCAGATTGGAAGGCCTTCCTATGCCGGTACAACCTGTCTCGGAAGTTGGTAACTTTAAAAGAACATAAAGAAAAATTTTAATTATTATAAAAATTAACTATAAATTATATATTTTTTACAGATTAAGTTATAAAAATGGTATAAAAACTGTAAGCTTTTTCAGTACTAAAAGTATCTGCTCTGAGGACTCTAACTTCGTTAAAAAGTACTACAAAATTATTGTATTAATACTTTTGATAGTATTGACTCTTGTTAAAAAATAATATTTTTGGCAATAAAAGATGAAAGGATATTGCCTGATGGTGTCATTCCCAGACCGTAAAAGACATAGGGTTGTGGGAGTGGACGGCCGGAAAACAGACACAATCTATGCCTGCTGAATACTGTGATTACACTGTCACAGAAACTGTCGACGGTTTTGGGGACGGTTTTTTCGGAAATTCGTAAAAAAAAAACCGTGCTACAGAAACCGTCTCGAACTTGTTGTCTCGGACTAGCAATTCGAAAAAAGACAGGGCTGACTTCCTATTTTTATTTGGAATTAATTTGTTATTTTTTTATAAATTCAAGCGAAGATGTACCTTTTTTGCAAGACAATACCAATGACTAAACAAAACCCTGCACCTAAAACGTAACAAACAAAATAGTTTAACATTTTAAATTGACCGCCAAACTAAACAACCGAAGCCACCCCTGTACTAGATGGCTTCTTTCGAGATGCCGCTACATGAAATCAGTCCCCCAATGCTAATCCTTTTGCGAAATCGGCGTTTTCTAATATAAAAATCAAGAGCACGGTGGCTCGCTTTGTTTTCCCATGCTTTTCCCTAGAACTAAGCAACATTTAGTCAATAATATTTAAAATTTGTTGAATTCACTTACATTTTTATACAAATTGTCTTCTTCTTCGTCGTTAAAAACCCAAGGCGGTAATTTTGCCACACGCGGTCACACTTTATTGCAATGCACGTTTTATTTTACTAATTTCACAAGAAATACAACTTATTTTTTTTGAAATTTTGACACGCTGCAGCGCGCTGTAGTTATTGTTATAAACAATAGTATAGTGTACCATAACAATAATAACAATAATATTTCGAATATGAAAATTAGTCCGAAATTTGGTATTTATTTGCGATACTCAAAGAGTAAGCAAATACTGTAAACGCGCAAATGTCTGTCTGTCCGTCCGTTGTTTGTACATAAACATAAAGAAAACATAAAGAAAAATTTTAATTATTATAAAAATTAACTATAAATTATATATTTTTTACAGATTAAGTTATAAAAATGGTATAAAAACTGTAAGCTTTTTCAGTACTAAAAGTATCTGCTCTGAGGACTCTAACTTCGTTAAAAAGTACTACAAAATTATTGTATTAATACTTTTGATAGTATTGACTCTTGTTAAAAAATAATATTTTTGGCAATAAAAGATGAAAGGATATTGCCTGATGGTGTCATTCCCAGACCGTAAAAGACATAGGGTTGTGGGAGTGGACGGCCGGAAAACAGACACAATCTATGCCTGCTGAATACTGTGATTACACTGTCCGGGGTGTCACAGAAACTGTCGACGGTTTTGGGGACGGTTTTTTCGGAAATTCGTAAAAAAAAACCGTGCTACAGAAACCGTCTCGAACTTGTTGTCTCGGACTAGCAATTCGAAAAAAAGACAGGGCTGACTTCCTATTTTTTATTTGGAATTAATTTGTTATTTTTTTATAAATTCAAGCGAAGATGTACCTTTTTTTGCAAGACAATACCAATGACTAAACAAAACCCTGCACCTAAAACGTAACAAACAAAATAGTTTAACATTTTAAATTGACCGCCAAACTAAACAACCGAAGCCACCCCTGTACTAGATGGCTTCTTTCGAGATGCCGCTACATGAAATCAGTCCCCCAATGCTAATCCTTTTGCGAAATCGGCGTTTTCTAATATAAAAATCAAGAGCACGGTGGCTCGCTTTGTTTTCCCATGCTTTTCCCTAGAACTAAGCAACATTTAGTCAATAATATTTAAAATTTGTTGAATTCACTTACATTTTTATACAAATTGTCTTCTTCTTCGTCGTTAAAAACCCAAGGCGGTAATTTTGCCACACGCGGTCACACTTTATTGCAATGCACGTTTTATTTTACTAATTTCACAAGAAATACAACTTATTTTTATTTGAAATTTTGACACGCTGCAGCGCGCTGTAGTTATTGTTATAAACAATAGTATAGTGTACCATAACAATAATAACAATAATATTTCGAATATGAAAATTAGTCCGAAATTTGGTATTTATTTGCGATACTCAAAGAGTAAGCAAATACTGTAAACGCGCAAATGTCTGTCTGTCCGTCCGTTGTTTGTATTAAAAACATCTTCCCAAATATCTAAAAATCCATTTCAAAAAATTGTGTATACAAGTGCAGTGAAAATTTTAACTGCGCTCGAAAGTAGGCTAAACTTTTTTTTGAAGAGGGCGTTCAAAATTTATTGCGCTCGAAAGTAGGCTACACTTTTTTGAAGAGGGCTAGCTAGCTGTTTTTAAAGAGGGCAATGAGTATCGCAAATCTTATAGTCGGAAAACCCGACTGTAGCGTTCTTTCTTGTTTCTATTTGGAGCAAGTTGGCATTTTGGTTTCTTGGTTGGAATTTGGCCGGAATCGCAATTGTTGAGATGACGGTTTTTGGAAAATGATTAATTTAAAATATAAAAACATCAAAACATAAAAAATGTTGTATGCAGATAGCACACACAATTCATTAACGTTGTTTTAAAAAAAATTTCCTTAGTTAAAAAAGGAGCAAGTATGCTTATTTTATAAAACTGTCGTTTGAAACACGGGGGAAATGACAGAGTTTTATGTGGCACTGACGGTTTTGCCTTGGGTTGGAACTTGGGCGGACTTCGGGAGGAACGGTTTCTGTGGCACCCCAGAATATTATAAAAATGGAGGAATATAAAATTTGCTAAAAATTTAAATTAAAAGTAATGGAACTCAAGTCATAGGAATTTTTATAATTCTCCTAGTGGAGATGTAAGTCGAATATAAATATAGAATTATATGTCAGTAGTTTGTGGGAGCATAGTTTCCGTAGAGTCTACCATCTTTAGAGGTACATATGTACTTATAGTCATAATGTATATGACTATCTACTAGTCATATAAATATAGTAATTTTCATGTGCATTTACAGTGTGGTTTTAAGAATAATGATTTACAAACTAAAACAAAAAAATTTACAAAAAAATTATGTTTATGTTAAAATTACGCGAGGGGATCTGTTCTTCCGCTGAGCGTTTGACAGAGGAGTGGTCTTCAGTTTTTAAGAGGTAGCGCGAGGGAAGTGTGCCAGTTGCATTGCTTTCTGGCGGTGGCCACTTCTCGAACTTAATCATGTTGCAAGCACAGACGCCGTTTTTGTTTTGGTTTAACATTATTTAAGGGGGGACATCTGAGTAACTGAAAAAAAAATCGGATTTTCTGAAATTTTTTTTGGCCAAATGAAAAAGCCAATCGAAAATTTTTAAAATAGGTTTTATAATATCAGATGTGAAGTACAAAATAAAATTTTTTTGGAACAAATCAAAAACAAAATGGCGGCTGTGCAGCATTTTCTCAAAACCACTTTTTTGAGGTGGCCGGAAACATAACTCGAACAAATCTTAACCGATCGATCTGAAATTTTGACAGTATATTCAAAATACCTATGTCTATCGACACACGTAAGATTTTTTTGATATTTTGATTTTTTGCAAAATGGTGAGTGATTGAAAAAAAAATTACAATTTTCACGAACAAAAACGTCACAAAATTGTTAATAAAAAAAATAAGTAAGCAAAAAAAAATAAAAATCCCACGTGTGTCGATAGACATAGAATATACTGTCAAAATTTCAGATCGATCGGTTAAGATTTGTTCGAGTTATGTTTCCGGCCATGGCAAAAAAAGTGGTTTCGAGAAAAACGCGTTTAAACAGAAGAGGTTCCATGGGATATACCTGTGGGGCATCGCCGCAGAATGGAAAATTTCGACACTTAGAGACTTTTGCCGGGCTCTATCTTTTGGTATGTTATTTTTAAAACCGTTAAGAATTATTTAAGCGAAAAAAAAAATTTTCGATTTTTAAAACATGTTACTCAGATGTCCCCCCTTAATGTATTTTTAAGATTTCGTTATGGATTTTTGTATTATAGCTGCATTTATTTCTGTTTAATTTGCCTTACAGGTTGGATGATTCGTTGGATGGATATTTATTTGGTTTTGATATTAAAGATGGTTTTGGATTTGAATTTATTTAAACATTGTTTAATTTTTTTTAAGTTTTTGGATGGGTTGGGATAGTTAGATGCCAGAGTGACGGTTTTGTTTTACTCGTGTCCTCGGTCTCGGCAACTCTGAATGGAGCGCTTGTATAGCCTGAGTCCTTTGAGGATCAGAATGATGATGAACGCAAAACACATTATACACTTAAGTGATTTCGTCCTTATGGTCCACTATTTATACGCAAACGACTTTGCGGTGTTATCGGACGCTATCAAAGTTGCCGAACCCATTGAAATAATGAGGATTTAGACACGGTTATCAGGATATGGTTTTTGCGTCCAGGCCATACTGGCAGGACTCGTGAATTGTATTCGCGACTTATTATAAGCGAGTCGCAAAGCCGGTTAACAATATCTTCGAATAGACTTCCAATAATTTTCTTGCTACTGCCAAGCTAGGGTCTTTTTTATTACAGACCAAACGACATTTCTTGTATAGATCTTATTCCCACCTTTTTGCCTATTTGCTGGGTCTTTTTTTTCGAACGCCTGACAGTTCGATCAAGCCGGCGGTGTTTGGTTACCGGTGTGTGCATGGCCCGATTTGGCGAGTTAAAATTCTTGCGAAGTTTGTCACTTTAAATTTTTAGGTGGCCTGTAAGTGCCTTGCCCAATGCGAGCATTTATGAATTTGGCACTCCCTGATTTTCTTCTGCGTTAATCTGATGCATCACGTCGGCCTTACGATCGCAATGCTCTAAATTCTTTAAAAAAAAAAGCACAGGTAGCAATAAAAACCAAGGAAAAAAGACCACAAAACCGCACTAAATATACAATAAAATCAACGTGGCGAACAAATTAAAAATTCACACGCAAAAAAAACCGCAAACGCGACATCCAAGAAAACGATAACCACCCTTACCTCAAACACATTAAAACCAAAACAGACGACATCATGAACCAACATTCAGCAAGCAATTGCAACCAAATTAACACATCACACGAACACTGACCTCAATTTAGGCATGGAAACAGACATCTATAACAACACCGAAGACTTGAAACTAAGAATTTTTCATAAAGATAAGTCTTCTGCCAACTTCAAAACTTCCAAAACTAAACCTTAATAAAACTAAAAACACTAACAAAAACGACAGCGGTTCTACATAAAACCGTAGACGTTTTAAATGGACTTTCAGAATCTCGTACGCGTTCTACTTCATAATGCCCATGATTCTTAAGTGCCACTGTTCTGTACGGCCCTAAAAACTTTCCCTTCCGATTTAAGCCGACTCCACATTCTCTTAGTCGGTCTTAAATTATTAAGACGATATTCTCTCCCTTTTTCCTTCTTTGAATCAATCCTCTTTTAATTTTTTCCCGTAAATATCTTCTTCGAATCCAAACTCGAAATCTGCTCTCCTGGCTCTATCTGCACATTTTTGCCTGGCTTATACTGACAAAATTGATAGGGAAACAGCCAGCATGTCGTGGCGATAAGCCAACCAACCAACGATAACAATTAATCAATTTTTTTCTGGCAACCCCTTTTTAAATGAGATGAATCTCCGCACTTAAAACATTTGCGTACCATATTTGACTTCTCATTAAAGTCGTTGGGTGCTTTGTGTGTACCTTCAATTATTTCAGATACAAAAGTTCAAATGCTAGGTTACTATTCTTTTATATTACCATTGTTTACCGTTTTCTAAATTTTTTTGTTAACATTCATACATACGTTAATTTGTTAATTTAACTTTTTTTTTTAGTTTTTTTAAAATTCTTCTTCAGCCGCTGAATGTCTCCCAACCAGGTCGTCACTGCTTCCTTGTCTGCACCAATTCAGAAGCACTGCTTCGCCGTTGATTGTAACTGCTTTTCAAAGTCCAACCAGATCTGTAACCAGATCGTTCTACTTACAGTTGAGTCTCGAACCACTTGGGTCTGCTTGATGATCCACTCGTCTCAGCTAAATACTCCAGTCTCGTACTACTCGTCTTTGCTTAAGGCAGTCCTCTACCGTCGCGGTTTGAAAAAATCGTTTTTTTTTTTTGCATTATTTTGAAGAGGACGATCAAAGAAATACGCCAGTAAAACCTTTTCGCGGAAAAAACTTTCCTTCGGGACTGGGGAATCATGCACTCTCGGCCGTTTCCAAGCGCTACTTTGTCTTTAAACGCGTTTTCTCAAAAATTGAAAGTTTTGGTAATATTCATCGGATTCATATCATTCTTTTCACACTTATTCAGAAAATTTGTCGCTATGTTTTTCCCATCCGGGTTTTAAAAATTTTAATTTTTAGAATTTTTACAGCTTTTAAATTATGAAAAAACATGGTGAAAATTTAACATTTTTGTAAAATGTTGTATATTTTTTACAAATTTCGAGATAAAAAAAATCCCGATCGGGAAAACATAGCCAACGTAACAATAATTATAAACAAATTTCATTTTCTTCATTTCTGACAACGACATTGCAAAAACCTTGCCACAAAGTCGGGCCTCCAAATTTGAGAAGGACATTTCAAAGTCATCCTAAGGACAACAAAACCACTGGGCATACTTTTTGATTAAATGATTTTAAAGTCGGCAGATGTACCAATCAAATAAAAAAAAGTTCATTAAATTATCTTCAGTAGTGCTTTCCCAATAAATTTTTGAAAATAAGCTCGAAATTTAGGCCTGACGGTAGAGGACTGCCTTAATTCTTATTTCTCTGCTTAATACTCCAGTCTCGAACCATTCGTCTCTGCTTAGTACTCCAGTCTCGAAGCAATTGGGTTTGCTTGATGATCCACTCGCCTCCGCTTCAGTCGAGTCTCGAACCACTCCAAACTCGAACCAATATCTGATTCTTCAGACCAAATCCAAAAACGTGTAATTTTTGTTGACTTTGCCTGTTTCGCCTTATGCCACTTACTCGCTTCGCTCGCTTCGTTGCTTGCCTTTGCTTGCCAACACCTGCCACAGATCAGCCTATGCAAGTTTCCAGTTCCCCGTGAACAGACGGACCCGACAACTTCAACCTCGACAAATATTTTGATTTTCCGTGCACTTTTCACCAGCTCTTCTTTAGCGCTGCTTCGTGTGTTGCTTTTGTCTCTGTACAGTAGACTGGGTCGATTTGTATGGGCCCGAAAAAACCTATAAATCGTAGGGGGGGAACGTATTCTTTGAACCATTTTAAGCAATATTGACGAAGAAACTAATTGTTTAAAATCATGTTTGACCCCCCCCAATCGCGAAAGAAAAATACAGTTTTTTTTGAAAAAAATATCATAGTAGCCAATCCAAACATATTTAAAAAGGTATAATCCGAAATATGTTCAGGGGCCTACTTAAATAAGGAGTTGTACATTTAATCATGAATTGGAACGGGAACATAAATATGATCACCAGGAATTAAATATAGTAGTTCCAACAAATTTACCCCTGTTTATGATACTCCAATGAAGGCAATCGATGATTAAATGGTGGTGCACACCAGGAATTTAATTTAGATGATCAAACGAATGTACCCCTTAATACTTTAATGAATGCAGTCGATGATGAAAATGGTGGTTTATGTTTCCTAGACGCCTCTGGTGGAACTTGTAAGACATTCATCATGTCAGTAGTATATTGATAAAGTAACCTTTTAACAAAAATAGTCGGGAATTTCAAATTTTTCGATTTGTCTACGTTGCCTCCTATGATATTTTTCTCAAAAAAAACAGTATTTTTCTTTCGCGATTGGGGGGGGTCAAACGTGATTTTAGACCATTAGTTTCTTCGCCAATATTGCTTAAAATGGTTCAAAGAATACGTTCCCCCCCTACGATTTTCGAGCAGCCAAATCGACCCACCCTACTGTACAGTGTACAGTGTACAGTGTGTTTCATCTCAAAATTGTAGTTTCGACCCCCGTAGGAGATTGGGGAAACATTATTTTACAAAACCAAGTATGCAGGAAGAAAGCTTATTGAATTCTGCCTAAAAGCTGATGTTCTTATCTCTGATTGTATCTTGCCTTTTTAAGTAGCAGAGAAGTGCAAGTGTTTCAATAGTATACGAGATATTTTATTTTTGTTCTTTTTGTTGTCCAACGGATATAAGACAATAAAATTTTGTTTACAGAAATCTGTAAACATATGTTAAGAGTAGTTTAAGTTTAAGTTCTCCAACCTTGTATCAAACCTCTTTTTGTGATATCCGAAATAAGTAAATTCATTTCAAAGGCCGATTCAGGAACGATAACTAAAGACAAATCTGAAAAGAAAATAAATGAAATAGCCAACATCTTTGCTCAACATTAGTCAGACCTTTTGAACGACTTGAACTTCTCACAAAAGTTTTGTAGTAATAAATGCAAGAACATAACTAAACCATCTTCCTAACAGCAATATAATAAATCAAAACACACCTCAAACTAGCCTCATCACCCAGGCTACAAAGAATCACAAGCCTTTTTAATCATATACATTAGACTGGGTCGATTTGTATGGGCCCGAAAAAAAACTGACAAATCGTAGGAGGGAACTAATTTCTTGAACAATTTTAAGCAATATTGGAGTGGAAACTTATTGGCTAAAATCATGTTTGACCCTCCCCAAACGCGAAAGAAAAATACTGGTTTTTTAAAAAAATATCATAGTAGCCAATCCAAACATATTTTAAAAGTTATAATCTGAAATATGTTCAGGGGCCTACTTAAATAAGGAGTTGTACCACATTGTGGTTACCGCATAGTTTATATATAAGACTAAATATTATTAAACTTGTGTTCTTAGAAAAAATATTTAAAACTTTTAAAACCATTCGTTATGTTCTGAACAGAGTAACAAGTACAAAAAGTTACGAAAATATGTCGTTTTATTTTAGAACTTCAAAAGAATTAAGTGGCCTCGTCTTACCAAATAAAGGGAACTTTTAAATTGTTTCTTTTTTTTAAGTGAGAAAAATAAATTGAAAATTGTGGTTTATATTTCCTATACGCCCCTGGTTGAAATGGTAAGACATTCATCATGTCAGTAATACAATGATAAAGAAACCTTTTAACAAAAATAGTCGGGGATTTCAAATTTTTCGATTTGTCTACATTGCCTCCTATGATATTTTTCTCAAAAAAAAAAACAGAATTTTTCTTTCGCGTTTGGGAAGAGTCAAACATGATTTTAGACCACTAGTTTCTTCGCCAATATTACTTAAAATTGTTCAAGGAATTGTTCTCCCCCTACGATTTTTGAGCAGCCAAATCGACCCACCCTAATATACATACATTCCACAAGCCTATAAAACAATTAACTATATGTAGATCCACTTCCCTAAACTGTTGTTTAGCGAAAACACTCGACCAAGTAATGGCCAAAAGAACGTGGTGGTGTTTCACCCACAATTACCCCTTATAAACAAAAAAAACACACTTAAAAAAATTCTTGGAATTTCAAAACCGTTCAAAACCACAAGTTCAAAAAGAAAGCAATCCCCGTGCATCTACCACACAAAATCTTTAAGTTCAACCCACCACAGTATAGTAGTGTTCCCCGACTGTGTTTGCAATATTTTTCAAAAATTAAGTCCATTGACTGTTTTGAGTTTGAGGATGAGGTTGTGTTCAGAACACCGAGATTTTGTTTACCTTTATACACCAATGTATTGTTTTGTCGACCTCAAATTGTTGCTCAGTGTTTTAAGGATTAATCTATTGGTAGTAAAATTTTGGTAAATGCACCTAGATCTGATGGCCACTCCTTAAAATATAAAATAAATCTTAAAAAGACAGCCGAAAATTTTTTTAAACATAAATAATTTAAAAAAAATCTTCTTAGGAACATTTTTTTGTTTTAATTTTCCTAATCAAGTAAGCATTCACCCGAGGTAGACGTGTTTCCGATCGCTCCGCCGAGTGAACGGGAAAACTAACTTATTTAAAAATAAAAATATACCAATAAATAGCGAAAAGACGCTGGCAGCAATGCCAAACAACAAGGGCTCTCTTCCCTAAAAAATCTAATAACAAATACAAAGATTTAAATAAATTAAACTGAATAACAATGCCTGCGGGTACGTTATTGAAAAGTGCCAACAGCAAGCCAGTGAGTCAAAGTCGTGTACAACAACAACAACAGCAAGACGCACGTCGACTGTCTTCGCTTCAACTGTCTTCGTCTTCGAAAAATAATGCATACCTAGCAATTGTCTCATCGGAGACATTAAATAACGCAACAACAAGTGCAATGTCGCCGCCCGCTACTGAGAGAGCTCGGTCTCTTTCGCCAGCAGTATTTGCCAACTTAAGCTGCGCTGCTTCAACGCAGTCATGGAGCTCGCAATGCCCTTCCCCCTTCCCTTGGGCAAAAAAACTTTTATGTTACTATTTTAAAAAGAGGTAATATATCTGAAACCAAGCTCCAGATTACCAATGAAGCCAACTACCGCTCAGTAACCAACTTCCTGGACAGTGAGCGTGTTAATTATTACACCTACCAACTTAAAAGTAGCAAAGGACTTCAAGTTGTAATAAAGGGTATCGAATCAACCGTCCCGACAGCTGATATAGCTGAAGGACTTAAAGAAAATGGTTTTGACGTTAAAAACGTTATGAACATAACCAATAGGGCGAAAATTCCTCAGCCACTCTTCAAGATTGAACTCAAACCAGACGCGACTACTCTGAAGAAAAACGCAGTGCACCCCATATACAAACTGCAATACCTACTTCATCGAAGAATAACCGTAGAGGAGCCGCACAGACGAAACGGCCCGGTACAGTGTACAAACTGCCAAGAGTTTGGGCACACCAAAAAGTTATTGCACTTTGCGACCAGTCTGTGTTGCCTGTGGCGACCTGCACTGTATAGAAGCTTGCACGGGTAACAAAGAAGACCCAGCACTGAGAAAATGTAGCAACTGTGGTGGAAACCACACTGCTAATAACAGGGGCTGCCCCGTCTATAAAGAGATCAAGAGTCGGCTCAACCAAAGGCGCCAACAACCAACCTCCGCCCAACAGGTTGCTCAGCCAAATTTTTACATTTTTCGCAAACCACTCCTGGAGTTACTTTCGCGGCTGCACTTCGATACCCTGGAATGTCGCCTACAAGAACCGCTCAGCCCGAAGCATTACCGCCCCTCCCGCCCATACCAAAACCAAAATATACTCCGCTTCCAATGCAAAACGCTCAAAAACCAACTCAACCTTATAACCAACATAACCAGACTTACACTCCACAAATACAAAACAGCATCGAAGCTACTTTAGCTACACTCACGAACATCATGCTCTCAATGCAAGGTACCCTCCATGAACTAGTGCGAAACCAAAACATCCTTATGGAACTTCTAATCAAACAAAAGTCAATTTAAATGGATCCCTTAAGAATATGCTTTTGGAACGCTAACGGTGCTTCGCAGCACAGACTTGAACTTCTACAGTTCTTCAACACCCAGGACATCGATATAATGCTCCTCTCAGAAACGCACCTAACCAATAAAAGCAATTTCCATCTCACTGGCTACATCTTCTATGCAACCAACCACCCAGACGGCAAAGCACACGGAGGCACCGGAATCCTTATCAAACAGCGCATTAGGCATCATCCTCAACATAACCAGCGGTCCAGTCACCCTATCGGCTGTGTATTTTCCATCTTGATTTAAAATTTCAGAAAATGAATTTCTAGGCTTTTATAACTCATTGGGCAACTGTTTTATAGCTGCCGGTGACTATAATGCGAAACACCACTACTGGGGCTCTCGTCTTATTAACCCCAAAGGACGCCAATTATACAACGCTATTATCAAACCCGGTAATAAGCTAGATTTTATTTCACCAGGCACTCCCACATACTGGCCAGCCGATCCAACAAAAAACCATACATTATCGATTTTGCTGTAACTAGGAGAGTGCCGTCCAGGCTGATACATGTTGAAACCCTGGCGGAACTGACATCTGACCACTCGCCTGTTTTACTCTGTCTATCTGAACATCCACAGTTTGTAGAACGACCACAATTTCTGACATCCAATAAAACAAACTGGCTAAAGTATAAAAAATATATAAGCTCACACTTTGAAATCGAACCTAAAATCTCCTGTGAAGCTGATATTGAAGACTCACTTAAGCATATAACGGATGTTATGTCCTCTGCTGCCAAACACTCTACACCCGAACTTTCAGCCACATCCCCCCCAAAAACTACACGTAAAAATACACAGATTCAGTTACTTCTTCAAGAAATGCGGCGACTTCGCCGAGACTGGCAGGCACACCGCTCCCCAGCCACTAAACAAAGGTTTAATGAAGCCCATTATTGGTGCAGCTCGCAGGTGAGCCCGCCAACCGAGTGCTCCTCGGTGACCGTACAGAAGACAAGCTTTGTGGTCGGCAAGAAAAAAAGTCCCGTTTGTTATCCGGCAGTTGAACACGACAAGGAGTCCATCTCAGTGTAGTCCACTCGCCTTGCGATGATGTGCATTCGTTCCTTGTTGCATGCTCCTTCGAATTTTTGGTCTCCTCCTCCTTGCGAGCTTGAGTTGAGAAGGTTTCATCGTTGCAATATAATTTTCACAACATATTTAAAATTTGGTTGTCAACAAACCAAACACAGCATTTGCAGCCCGCGAACGGAAATCTGCGTGACCGCAGTACTTCTCAAAGAAATTGCCGATTAATTTTCTAAAAGAAGGTCATACTCCGAGAAAAAGAAAAAGAATGGCCTGTTTTCGACATCGAAACTGTTCATCGATCTGATAACTAGGCTTAAAGGATTAAATAACAAAAGAGAACTAGTCTAAAAATACCAAAACATACAAAAAAAAATATACTTCAAGCTAATATTAATCAGTTTTATCAAACAAAACTTCAACTTTTTTGTTCATTGCTTATTGATCTATTTGTTACAAAATCATATAGAATTATGTTCAAATTAAATTTAAATTTCTTGGCCTGATTAACCGTCTGGCGGAAATTCCCATATGTAATTGGTTTTGTGTTTATGTTTCACTTAAAGTTGACAAGTTGATTTATTTACTTCCTGACTTAGACTGCCTTAGGTAAGGTAATACGGTAATCCCACAGAGCACATCCCAGGAGATCGGTTGAGATTTTTGAAAGATTTTTTTTTTTTTTTATTTGTACGTTTTATTTGTTTATTGAATCTTCTCTAAAAGAGACTTGCAATAAGTGTTCAAATCTTAACCTATACTATATTATAATTGTTAATTGGTTAATGGCCCTAAGTTGGGCAGGAGTGGACGGTCGTTGCGCTGTAACCGGGAGTGGTTACTGAGCCGCCTGAGCTGCCTGGCTAGTTGGTTTGGGTGTAGTGACAGTCTAGCTTCGTACTTCGAAACTTTACTATCAATTTCTTCTTTAACGGGTTTAATATCCAGGTCCCTATGGATATTTGCGTTGCGAATATACCAGGGGGCCCCAGTTATTGTTCGCAGTATCTTCGACTGTATTCGTTGGATGATTTCTATGTTGCTACTGCTTGCGTTTCCCCAGAGTTCGGACCTGTACATCCAGGTTGGCTTTAAACAAGAGTTGTAAATAAGTACTTTGAGTTCCAGTGGCGGGGGTGAGCGGGAATTGATGAGCCAGTGGAAACTGTTGGCCTTGAATGTGCTTCAATGTGCTTTCTCCAGGTAAGCCGCCTGTCTAAGTGGATGCCCAGGCATGTGACTTCGTCGACTCGGGGGATTTCTTTGTTGTTTAGGGCCAGTGGTGGGCAGGTTGCCCGATTAAGTGTAAACGTAATATGTTTGCATTTTTGTTCGTTGACTTGTATGCGCCAATCTGCTAGCCATTTTTCTAAGGCCCCCAGGTGGTTTTTTAAATACGCTGTTGCTGTTTTTGGACATTTTGAACGACTGGTTATAGCTGTGTCATTAGCAAAGGTGGATAGGGTTGTCTGGCTGCTTGTGGGAATGTCGGCCGTGTATAGGACATACAAGATCGGTCCGAGCATACTTACTTGGGGTACTCCAGCTTCGATTTTGTGGTTGGCGGAGAAGAAATTTTTGCATCTGACAGTAAGTACTCTGTCTTTAAGGTAAGATTCAAGTAATTTGTGGGTGTTTTGTGGTTGGACAGTCTTGATTTTATGAACCAGACCGTCAATCCAAACGCGATCGAAGGCTTGAGAAACGTCTAGGAATAGAGCACTGCAGTATTCCCTACATTCAAACGCTGTGCGTATTACAGCTGTTATGCGATTTACCTGTTCGGTAGTTCCGTGCTTTTCCCTGAAGCCAAACTGGTGCAGGGGGATCGCTCTGTCGTTTTGGAGGTGTGTTCTGAGGTGGCACAAAAGCAGCTTTTCAAATAGCTTTGATAGGCACGGAAGGAGGCTAATGGGCCTGTACGACGAAGGTTGGGATTTGTCTTTGCCTGGTTTTGGTATCATTGTAATAACAGACTGTTTCCATTGTGTGGGAAAATAGCCCCATTTAAGAATTGATTTGAATATGGTGGTTATGCTTTTGACTGCGCATAGAGGCAATTCAATTATCATTTTAGGCGAAATTAAATCATGGCCAGGGGCTTTTTTTGGATTCATCTGTTCTGCGATGGCTTTTATGATTGTGTTTGTTTCAAGGGTTATTGTGGAGGAAGGCTCCGCTGGTAGGATGCTTGGTAAAGTGAATTGGTTTGTCGGCGGGTGAGGTTGGAAGACATTTTTTAAGTAAGAGGCGAATATGTTGGCTTTTTCCTCGTCACTACGGGCCCACCCACCTGTTGGTGATCGAATTGGAAAATCGGGTTCTATTGGTGGTTGAATGTTTGGGTGCGCTCTCCAGAGTGGAAATTTGTTGCTGGTGGGCGAAAGATGAAACTGCTATTCCCACTGGTCACTATCCACCATCCAAAAAAAAATTGACGTGACAGCTGTTAAGTTATATTAATCCTAAATTGTGCAAAAAACTTAAAAACTAAAATTGATAGGATTTCAACTTATTTGGCTGTGGTACTTAAAAGCGAGATTTCGCTACATTGGGAAAGGCCTTGATAGCCACATAAAAAATTACAACGCCAATATCCTGAGCTGTTGCATATGCATAATATGTTAAACACTCACTCACTCATGCGTTCGATGCGGTATAACATATTATCACCGCAGCGGACATGCACAAGGCCTCTGCGAGTGAATCAGAGAACTGCAAAGTACCACCGCCACCGAAAGTGCACCGGCAAAACACCCGGGTGTTTTTTATTACTGCCAATAGGGTGTGAGCGCTCGCTTCAACAAAGAAAGTATGGTTCTTTTTTTTTTCATTGAGGCATACCGAAAACACCAGCAAAGAAAGGATGAGGGGCACTCAAATCTGGGGTAATAAAACTGTGGCGACACCATGGTGTTATTGTTTTTACTTGTGCATGCCTTTGTTTTTATTGCTGTGGCATAGTTTAGTAAAATCCTTAGTCAAAAAAAGAAGATCAACTGCACTCCGGGAGTGCAGGCAGAAGTGAAAACTTGAACTTATGGCGCGTTGGGCAACTATTTGGGTGAGCATTTTTAGGTGCGCTCGCGATAAAAAATCAAGCTTATCAAAGCAAAGTGTGCACTTGGAAGTGGTTTTATTTGAATGAGTTTCTACATTTTAATTTACAATTTCAAATAGAATACAAAATTTATTAACTGTCATCCATAATTTCAACAACTCTTACATCATCATTATTAGCATTTTCATCATTATTGCCAGGATTTTCATCAAATTGGAAAACTAAAACAATAGGTTCGTGGTAACTAAAGTATGAAATGAACAATTTTGATTTAAATCTATGAATAGTAGTTTTGTATTTTGTTGTGGACACACACGCACACACACGCTCACACACACACACACACACACACACACACTTCGGCGGACGACGAACGGCAACCTTCTCCTTGAAGTGGCCAAAGGTAGCGAGAAGAGCGCTGACACAGTGAGGCAGAGCATAGCCCTGGTGCTAGGTGGTGCCGCAGAGGTCCGAGCTATGACGGAGGACTCCAAGGTGACGATATTCGAGATCCGCGATCTCGACGCACTGGTGAAGGAGTCGGAGATTTCTGCTCCTATTGCGAAGCAGTACGATATCAAACCGAGGAAGGTGAAAGTGCGCAGCATTCGCCCTGGCTACTCCGGGACCCAGTCGGCCGTTTTCAGTCTTCCAGTCCCTCAAGGGAAAGCCGTCAAGCACGGAGTGGTCAGAATCGGCTGGTCCTTCTGCCGGATCCGAGAAAGGGCAGGCCCACCGCGGTGCTACAGATGTCTAGAGCTGGGCCAAATCGCTAGCCGGTGTAAGAGCCCCGTCGACAGGAGCGGAAACTGCATAAGGTGCGGAGATCCGGGCCACAAGGCTTCAAGCTGCAGCAAGGAACCTCGATGTTTCATTTGCGCCGCATCCGGCAAAAAGGAGACAAAGCACCAGGCAGGCGGCATAAAATGCCCCTCCGGGTGTAGTGGATATGAATCACTGCAGGGCGGCACAGGACCTGCTGACGCAGACGGTGCGCGAACTGGGTTTACAAGTGGCGATACTCAGCGAACCATACAAGGTAGGAAGAGACTGTGGATGGGCCGTGGACAAATCTGGCAAAGCAGCCCTATGGCTCTGTGGCGGAGAAGCGCTTGCTATGAGCGACATAAAGGCGGCCAATGGGTTTGTTCGCGCAAAAATTGGAATTCTCTGGGTGTACAGCTGCTACCTGGCTCCTGGCTCTCCCTGGAGTCCTTCAGTCGGGTCTTGGACGACCTACGCAGCGACCTCCGAGGACGAACCAATGTGGTGGTTGGAGGGGACTTTAACGCCTGGGCTGAGGAGTGGGGCTCTGCCTCTACAAACGCCAGGGGACGCACCATCCTGGAAACAGTGGCCTCGTTGGACATTGTGCTGCTTAACGAGGGCTCCCAGCACACCTTTAACAGAGCAGGTGCCGGCTCGGTGATCGACCTCACTTTCGTGAGCAGCTCCCTAGTCCGTAGCACACGCTGGAAAATCGCTGAGGTATACACGGCCAGTGATCACGAAGCCATCATAGTGACAGTGGGCCAAGCAACAAGGCTAAATTCTCCACCGCCCGGTCATCAAAAGGCCTACCGACAGGACACTTTTAGTACACAGACCTTTGCCAGTGCTCTGGAGGTCCTGGCGGTCACTGAAGGGGACACTGCTAACGAAGCAGCGAACAAGCTGGCAGCTAGACTGGAAGAGGCCTGCGACCGCAGCATGCAGCAGCGGAAAACGTTTCGCAAACACCACCAACCAGTGTACTGGTGGACCGAAGAGATTGCGAGCCTGCGGAGAACTTGCCTCCGAGCAAGGAGGCTGGTCCAAAGAGCGAGGGGCACACTAAATCTCGACGACTGCAACGAGCGGTTCAGGGTCGCAAAAAAGGCGCTCAAACTGGCGATAAGGATTAGCAAGAGGGAATGCTACCTCAAGCTCTGCGACGAACTGGAGTACGACCCATGTGGAAGAGCCTACAAGACGGTAGTGAAGCGCGTGAATGCAGGTAACAGATCGCCGTCGGACCCGGCGGCCTTGGACGCCATTGTCCAAGTCCTGTTCCCAGCGGGGCGCACGCATTCCGTTCCCCGATGGATTGGGCCAGTGGGAAGAGACGTAATCCCAGTCACGGAGCCAGAACTCCTATCGTTGGCAAGGAGCCTAAGAAGCAAAAAGGCACCGGGGCCGGACCTGGTCCCAAACAGCGCAACCAGGCTTCTGCTGCTCCTTCACACAAAGGCGGTAGCGGACCTGTACAACAAGTGCCTGCTGGAAGGGACCTTCCCCGACCGGTGGAAACGCCAAAAGCTCCTGCTTCTTTCGAAGCCAGGTAAGCCAGCGGGGGAAGCATCTTCTTATAGACCTATCTGACTGCTGGACACAATAGGCAAGGTCTTCGAGAAGGTGATAGCGACGAGGCTGAACGCTGCTCTGGAAAGCGCTGGAGGACTCTCACCCAACCAACTCGGTTTTCGGAAAGGAATGTCCACACTCGACGCGATATCGCGGGTAACCGATATGGCCGCGGAAGCCATCGCAGGCACCAGGTGGAAGGGTGGCACAAAAGAGTATTGCCTTGTGGTCACTCTTGACATCCGGAATGCGTTCAACACAGCAGATTGGGGAAGAACGCTGGAGGCGCTGAGGAATTTCAACATCCCTGGGTACCTTCTGAACACGGTGCACAGCTACCTCAGCAGAAGAGAGCTGGTAGTCGACACTTCGGAGGGCGCCAAGACGTACGAGGTCTCAGCTGGAGTCCCCCAGGGCTCTGTATTGGGACCTCTGCTCTGGAACACGATGTACGACGGAGTTCTAAATCTTCATCTGCCAAGCAACACCAACATTGTTGGTTTCGCCGACGACCAGGCGATTCGAGCGGTAGAAGGGTGGCTCTCTGTGGCGGGCCTAGAACTGGCCCCACACAAAACGGAAGCTGTCCTGATATCGAGCAGGAAACAGGTGGAGTCGGCCCAGATCCAGGTCGGAGGGACCTCAATAGCGTCCCAACGAGCCATCAAGTACCTGGGAGTCATGCTGGACACTCGCCTCTCCTACCGCGAGCACTTGGAGTATGCGAGCAAAAAGGCAAGCGAGACCACGAGATCGCTATGCCGGATCCTGCTGAACACCAGAGGCCCGAAGCAGGACAGAAGGAAGCTTCTCGCGAGCGTAGTGAAGTCGCAACTGCTCTACGCTGCAGCGGTGTGGGCGGAAGCTGCGGCAGTAAGCAGCTACATGCGAGGCGTCAACTCGACGTACCGTCTCTGCGCGGTCAGGATAGCGTGCGCCTTCAGGACCATCTCCGACGACGCCGCGCTTGTCATCGCGGGCCAAATCCCCCTGGGTGAACTGGTGCGGGAAGCCAACGAGCTGCGCTCAACGCTGCCTGGCAATGAGGTAGACAGGAGGGCCAAGGACCTCGCAAAGATGCGTGCCAGGAAGCAGAGCGTCAACAACTGGCAGAATGCCTGGGACAGCTCGACCAAAGGGCGCTGGACCCACAAGCTCATCCCCAGCATCGAGCCGTGGGTCAACAGGAAGCATGGTCAGGTAGACTTCTACCTCACGCAGATGCTGAGCGGGCACGGCTGCTTCCGAAGCTATCTAAAGCGCTTCGGTCACGACACGGAGGACGGATGCCCAGAGTGCGGAGGAGGGATTGTGGAGGACGCTCAACACATTCTGTTTGAGTGCCACCGGTTTAGCCACGAGAGACGAGTGCTGGAGGAGTTAGCTGGAGCAAGGCTTCAATATGAAAACCTTGTGCCCCTAATGCTGTCAAACCAAACACACACACACACACACACACACACACACACACACACACACACACACACACACACACACACACACACACACACACACACAAAGAGCGCGGAGTATTTCTGTGTAAAATCTCATCTGTGACGTAAAATCTCATCTGTTCGCGGGGACGCCTGAAAATGCTCACCCACAAAAGTGCCCAACAAGGCAAAGGAAGTTTTCACTTCAAAAAAAAATATATAGGGGAGAAGTGGGGGTTGTGGGCATAGTTTTGTTTTTGGCTTATAATTACCGAACTAGTGCATATTTTTTGGACATATGGGTATCTGTGTAAAGATAGAGACCTAAACTAATTAATTATGAAGAAACATACTTGATTTCGTCATGCGAAAAAATTTCATATGGACTTTTGTAAAACCGTAATTTTTAGCTAAAAATTTTGTTTGGGGGGTTGTGGGCACCCTGGGAAAAAATGCTGCAAATAGAAAAACATGGAAAAAACCGCAACCAATATCAACATAACGACCATTTATTTATTTCAAAGACTACATAGGCGTTATTCATCGTCGGAAACACAATTTTGACATGTGTAATGACTGGCCCGCATGTCCACACATTTCGGACGAAAAGCTCGATCGCAAAATTACAAATCTTGGTGAAAATCCCTCTCAGCGGGAGAGGATCCTTTTCCAAGAGCCTAAGATTTCTACAAGAATGTTCTAGTGGGTTCCAAACAAATTTTGAAAACAATTTTACAAGAAATTGTAGGTAATAAAAAAATTTGCCAAAAAAAAACGGGTGCCCACAACCCCCCCAATTTTGGTGCCCACAACCAACTTTAACAGACATTTTAAGAAGTAATTAAAAAATGTTTTTCCATAAATTTTTTGGTTCAAATCGATATTGTTCCATTTAGTATAATACTTTGACTAAATAAAAATGCATTACACTTACCTTCTTAATCGATTCAATTTAATTAATAACCTTTTGAAAATCATTGAAAAAAACTTCATCACCTTTTCCAAGCACAAAAAAAACCAATTCGTTCATTTCAAAAAGCAAACGCGTTCGTTTACTTTGATATTTGGCATAAATTATACATAAGGTAATTGCTTGCGAATGACATTACCGAAAAAATTCAATCTTCATCTTGTGAAAAGATACGTAGGGGTGCCCACAACCCCCCCATGCCCACAACCCCCACTTCTCCCCTATATATATTTATTCTGTTGCATATACACTTCTATAATAAGAGTGTAAAAAAGTAAGCTGTCAAAAGATTTAGGTCCTAACCTATTCCGCTTTTCTGTAATAACATTACCTACTAAAGAAAAGACTCTTTCAGATGCTGCACTACTCGCAGGTATTGAAAGAATTTGAAATGATAGCTTTGACATAAGGGGGTAACGTTTTTCATTTATTTTCCACCACTCAATTGCTTTTAAAGTTGCAATTCAATTCAAGTTGCAAGTAACTTATAAAAATCTACAAGTTATTTATAAAAAACTAATTAACTTTAGCTGTCTTCCAAAATTGAGGTAAAAAATGTTGAAATAGACTTTGTCAAGCGAGCCACAAATCTGGGAATAGAATTTAACTCCACCTTAACGTGGGATGACCATGTTAATAAAGCCACAGGAAAAGCATATGGCATGCTCAGGCAGCTGTCATTATCTAGAACCCTTATTCCACAGAATATTAGGATGCTTGTAGCAAAAACCTGCATAATTCCAACTTTGTTTTACGGAATTGAAGTCTTTGGATCCTGTGACGCCATAAGCATGCGAAGACTAAAAGTTGCCTTCAACTCAATTGCGCGATACGTGTTTAACTTAAACCGCAGGGAGCACATTACAAGCTACTCCAATAAGATCTTTCAACTAAGCTTTGAGTCATGGATTAAGTCAAAAACTCTTGATTAAAAAAGAGCCGCAATACCTAATTGAACATGTGCAACTGGCCTCGTCAGCCAGAACAAACAACATTGTCTGCAAAAGATTAAAATTGGCGATGACGGAAAAGCACTTTTTCATACAGGCTGTTCGCTATTGGAAAGACCTCCCAAACAATATAAAAAGATTACGAAACGAAACGCACTTTAAAAATGAACTTATAAGCTATTTAAAGGGCACAAGCTAATTCTAATTCTTATTTTAATTTTTTAATTTATTATTCTTAATGTTAATTAAATAATTCATTTCTTTATTAATCTGTAAATGTCAAAATGATTATAGTTATTGTAACGTAATGTAATGTAATTGTACTTCTAGTATTTAAGTTTTATTGTATCAATCACAATTAATGTAACAATCACAGAGTGACCGATGAATCTTAAAAGACTTATATCGTCGGGATATAAAAACGAATAAAATTAAAATTAAATTAAATTAAATTAACTTTGAAAAAAAGTTGTTTTTGGCACAGCTTGGCTAGTTGATGAGTTTAATGCACTAAGGCTTTCAAGAGATTTGTACTTTGACTCAAATATGGGCTTCCTGTAAAATCAAATTCAAAATTTTCCATTGTAGTCATGCAAAAGAGTTTCATTTCTAGCAAATCATTTTCTTGCAAATGTGCTGCTGGAGGATACAGAAAAAACGCCACCTAATGCCAAATGCTTAAATTTTCTTGCCAAATAGCACTGATATTTTTCTTAACCTTTTCCTTCAGCAATGCAATTGAGAAAATATCTAAATCATTTGGTTCGCATAATTCTACAATTTTCGTAACTGAAGGCAACACAAAACACTGCATGCTTGCAATTCCTTAAATATTCGCTCGAAATCTTCAAGTAATTCTAACAACATTTTTAGTGTAGATATACTGATATCCATAAGTCGTTCGGCCACTTGAGTCTCGCTTTATCCACAGAACTCCAGTTATCCACGATGGATAAAATAATTGCAATTCCATCGAGTTGGACAATCACTTTTTAAAGTCGTATTTAATTTATGTTTCAAGTTAGCTTTTTTAAAATATTAACCTAACTTTTTGCAAGTCTTTATAGTGTCATCCAACTGAGTAGCCTTATCTCCAAAACATTTGAAAAAAGGTAGCTGCTGCAATTCAGTCTAGTGTTTTTCTGCAATGATTTTTAATATTTGCTCCTCTATCAGTTACAAACTTCACATTATTTATGTTATCAACCTCGAATTGCAAAAATAGGGTCTTCATTTTTGCCAAAATATTTTCTCCCGTCGATTTTTGATAATCCATAGTGGAGAGTGTGATCGGCGCCGGTCACCCAAATACACCCGTGACTGGCGAGAAAAAAAACAACACACAATGTGTGAGTGGGTTTATGACCTGCAGGCAATTGCGGTACCCACACAGTTTTGTGTGTGTGCGATCTTTTTACTTTGCTTGCCGGTGGTGTGTGCCACCGACACCCACATGGCCTCTTTAAATATTATATAGTGCTCTCTTAAAAGCTGCTCACTAATATAAAGAGTGGCTTGTGAATCGAACCCCATCAGCAGTGCGCCGGTAAGCTCCGATGCAACATAGCAGCGTGACTTTTTCGTGGTAGTTTTTAATTATTGTAATGACCGCCGGGTCTGCAGAAGATCTTTGTGTTTTTTTGGCCAGAAAACTGTAGGTAAATTTTGGCGATGGAGTGAGCTGCATCAAAAAGTAGAGTCTAAGAACGGAATTCCGTGTATAAGTTGCCATTTGCAGAGGTGAAAGTTTGGCTTCTACCTCCCCCACTCCCTCATTCAAAGTGTACAGTTCGCAGACCTTCGCATCCAGATTGTTAACACGCTCGTTCATGGTGCAACTATAAAAGTTGATCTCTTCAGCTCTGCCGAGGACGTTAAATATGTTTATGTTTTATCTAGATAGAGACTGGCGCAAACAACGTCCTCAAAAGAGAGCCGCTCTTGCGACGAGATCATCTTGTATAGTTTCACCATGCGCTCGTTCACCTTGTCTCTGTCAGATCTTGTCACGGTAACCTCAGCCTCCAACATTTTATTTGCCAATTTTTTTCGATTTTGGAATTTTTTTTTAAAAATGAAAATGTTGTATATTTTTAAGTAGTAGTTAATAACTATCAAGTAAAAATTATAAATTATTCTGACTAAAGGTTTTTTATGATATACGAGGCTCAAACAAGTAGAACAAAACAAAGTTCGTCTTAATAAAATCCAAGATTACCAACCTTGTATAAAAGGACGAGATATCAACTAATTTCAGCGCAATATCAACCGAGATATTTACACGCGAAATCGAAATGAAACACGTTCCCTCTGCTCACACAAGGGTTAAGGGGTTGGTGCTATCAAATTAGGATGAGGTAGTGTTGATGGACAAGATTGGTGTGTTCTAAGCGAAGAATAATTATTTTAATTTAGTCTAGTCTGCTAAGTTTTTGGTGGTCTGATCTGAGGTATCGGTAATGTTTAAGTTGCTTTATATTTTGGTACCATTGACTGCTGTGTGTAACGTTTTTTTTTTTATTTTTTTGTAAATACTGTTTTAAGATATCTGTTTAGGTTATGTTCTGGATATTCATTTTATTTTTGGGGCTAGATGTGTAACACTATATCTGCTAGAGTTAGACTTATTTTTGTTTAGTCGAACTTTTTAAGTTTTTTTTTAAATTTATAAGAAAGATGTCGGCGGTCTTTTTTAAGATTTGATTTATATCTCAAAGAGTGGCCAACCTATCTACGTGTATTTTACAAGGTTTAACTACTAAAAGATCAATTTAAAAAATTGCTTTACTGAATAATTGATTTGGATAAGTCATATTTCTTTCTAAGTGTAATGGTATAAAATGTTTACTGCAATAGTAGCCCTAGAATGCTTTAAAATATGCATTTGTTTATATACACTTCGTAGATCAACAATTTTTTTTTAAAGAGTCCAATAAAGAATGGGTTTCTGATAGTCGGGGAACCTGACTTTACCGTTCTTTCTTGCTATATAAAACAACGGTTTACATTATTTTTACAGGCAATGCGAGCATTCATTGAATCCAACTTTAAACTACTTGATATAGACAGTGATGGAATTGTTGGAGTTAAAGAATACCGTTATAACTGCATAGCTAGAGTAGCAATCGACGACATAACACCTATTGACAAAGCCTTCGAAACATTGCTAAACGTGAGTGACTTTGAATATTTCGACGCAATTTTAACAAATTAAAAAACATTTTTCTTTGCAGGATGAAGATCGGAAACGTGGCGGTCTTTCATTAGATCGTTATAAAGAACTATATGGTCAGTTTTTGGGTAACACCGCCGATAACCATCCAGCAGTTAATCTCTTTGGGCCATTATAAATTATTTTCATACGTTTAATTGTCTTCGCTGTTGTTCAACTACTATTTTTTAAGATTTATTTGTAATTACTATGACTTTAAATTTATTACCACATAGAAATAATACATTCACATCATTTTGTGTAGAATCGTCAGATGAACAGTTCGTTAACTTTACAGTCTTATAATTAGTTAAGTACATTTGCTCTCAGAAGTTTAAAATAGGTTATAATGTTGATTTGCTCTCCTAAAAAGGCTCTTAAGTTATGTACCTCTCTCTCGAAGCCTGCTAGATTTCAAATTATTGTTGTGTTATATAAAAGTTGTAATAAATATAATTATTAAAATATATGACTTAGGCTACCGCTATAAAAATATTTTGGGATACACAATATTATGGGGAAGTGCTTACTTGTTATAATAATCAGATGTCATAAGTAAGAGATATTTTGTAACATTAGAAGCTCGTTTTATTCTTGTTCACAAACGATTGTCGGCCATTTAATTACTTACCGATAAAAATAATCAAATCTGGCATGCATAATAGATGCATTACGTATGCGTTGACTACGAAAGGGTTTACAGTTTACAGTTCATTATTATTATCCTAGCGCTATACAAATTTATTAATACAGTGTAACAAGCGACTAGCAATGGGGTGCATCCCTAATAAGAGCTGCGAAAATAATATGAGCCAGTAGCGCCACCCCTAAAAAATGGAAAATTATTTTTTTCGCCCGGAAGGCATCTTAGCAAAAGTCACTCAAAAAAGCGACAGGGCAAATGGCGCCTATAAATATGTATGTAGCTCTTACTCTACGGCAACACCGTAGGAGGAGCTAGACGAGCAGAATGGATATCGATTATGCACGCGCAATATGCAACCCGAAAACCCGATAAACTTCAGGTTACGGATTTCGGGAAACGATTTTTGTATAAGAACACGCAAGCGCTCATTTCTAAATGCGCATATCTCGAAAACGAGCCGGCGTTACACAATTTATGTTGTTTCTTGTTATCTGAGATGAGCAGTACAGGGGTCGGGGTAGACGCCGGCAGCGCAGTCGGCGTCAATGACGGTCAACAACGACGCCTGTGTGGCTTGCTCGCGTTTTGCATGGGCGAACCTTGCGCGGCGGGACAAAAAATTCGATATCTACTGTCCGAGGCAAATATACAATTTTTTCTTTTGGGAACACATTAATAAGAGTTCGAAGATTATTGTGTAAAAATTTCATTTCAATACTTGCTCCAGAACACTTTAAAAAATTAATTTGTTTAAACAATTGTTCTTAAAAATTAAGTTTATTTATAAATTAAATTTTTTAAATATATTTTTTTAAAGGGTAAAACGATTCTCTTGCACCCTAAAAAAATTTCGTCGATATATGTCAAGCCGTTTCTGAGTTATACGTTTTTCGCCAAAAGCCTAAAAAACAATTTTTCGAACTTTGAAGCCCAAAATATCGAAAACGGTGCGGAACTTTGAAAAACTGTTAAAAGTGTTTTTAGGTACTGTCCTAATGTACACATTTTTATAGTTTTTTTTCGAATCAAAAAAATCGAATAAAAATGTTTGTCTCAGTTGACCCAGTTGTAGTTGTAGTAGTTGTACCATCACTTCGAGACTGACGCGCTAAAAAGTTGTAAGTATTTTATGAAAAAAAATGTTTATATATTGCATTAATTTTTTTGTTTTCAATTAGTTTAGTTTCAAATTAGTGGTTCCTCTATTTGAGAGTATGAAGAGAAGAAAATATTGTTCTATTTTAAATAAATTAAAATATAAATATAAAAACAAAAAATTCACTTATTTTCGATTATCGCTAAATATTTTACGATAATCGATGGTTGAAACAATCGATGGTGAAACCATCGATGGTTTTGCAGCTCTAGTTTGAAGAGTTTACTTAAAAATTATTATCAGCGACGCTACTCCTAGCCCTTACAATTCAATGATGCACAACACAACCATTCTATGTACAAGCGCCTGGCTCTGGAAAGCTGACAGAATGGCAATGCCTTTCATGATGTCTTTCAGCAACTTGTTTACGTTTATGGTGCGCTTTCCAGCATACAAAAATTTCACTTTCTGAAACAAGCACTCTCAGCGCACATTGGGATGAAAAGCGTTTTTTTTGTCACAAACTCTAATTTTAAAGATAAGGGTTTCAAATTTTGTTTAAATAATAGTGAGACTATATTGAAATTTCGGTTTTTATTATTTTTGATTTTGACCACGTCCACATGAACCACACCCGACCGCGAAGACAATTTGAACGATACAGATTTATTTTTTGTGTACACAATTTTGAGTCCAATGTAAAATTTCGGTTTTTATTATTTTTTTATTTTGACCACGCCTATGTGCCCATGTAAACCACCCCTTGTCCCTAGCCGCCCCAATCCAATATATAAATAAAATGTACGTGTTAAATTTTTTTATTTTACTGATCATCTGTATTTAACTCGTAGTCTAAATTTTGTTTTCGAACTCGAAATGCCCTTTCGCACAACCAAAGCTGCGATAATTCTTCAGCCACACTTCCAGCAGTTTACCCCTAATACTGTCGAGTTGTTCCGAATCTATTTAAATATTACGAAATGGCGCATAGCACATATTACCACCTTTGCACTTTTCGTTATCCTGCGTACACTTGCTAGTTCTACTGCACGAAACACAAATATTTATAGGTTAATTTCTACACAAAGCATGGTTCAATAAAACAATTAAAAACAGCACAAAACAAAAGCATTTCTTGTGTAGGCCCCCTAAGCAATATTATACATACCTTGACGAAGATTTTCCATAATTTAACCGAAAGGAATGCGCGATATTTGCTAAAGAATAAAAAATTAAACTTTTAGCACGCTTCGTTGAACAATTAAGGCGCACACAAGCTAACCCGAACAGCTGACTTTAGAGGGCTGCCAAAGAGCCAGGGATGGTCAAAAAAATATTTAAAAAAGAGTTTAATAATAGTTGTAGGGTAAATCCGGGACATGTGCCCCACGTTTTTGAAAATCGAAATGGTTGTTTCACAAATATGTTTACGAGGGCTTTTGTGATTGTCGTAGGTCGAGTAGTATATCCAGAAGTAAGAACAACATTTTATTCATCAATATTTTACGTTACAAGCTTTCTGTGGGATGATTAATAAAAAGTAGCAAATTTGCTAGTTCAAAAATCTTCAGGGACAAGCGCCCCGCTTTTATGCTTAGGATTTAAATTATTTTGAAAACAACAACTCGCGAAAAAAAGCCATTACATTGATTCTACGGTACTTTCTAACACACATCAACACTTAATAATAATGATAAAAATAACAGATCTGGTTTTTAAAGATAATAAAAATAAAAGACTGAATTTGTCGATCGAGGTACCAAAAATACCGAAAAATTTTATTTATACAAAAAACATTAATAAACAATTGTAAATTATGTAAAAACACCATATAGAATAATTTTGTTAATAAATAATAACAAACGTTTACAACATAAAGTGCTCAGACCAGATTTTCAGTAGGGCGTTTGTCCCCGAGAACAAGTGGGGCGCTTGTCCCGATTGCATAGCATATGAAAATTATTAATTAAAAAATATTGGCGAACAGTAAATGTAAAAATAGTTATCTGCTAAATGATCTTGCTACATAGGAAGGTTATGATACTTCATCTGGCGTCTGTTGACATTTTGACGATGAAATAACTAACATTTTTGAATCGCTAAAAACTTTTGCCTGTCTTTGGACCTACTGCGTATGGATTTCATAAATTGTGAATAGTTAACTTACCAAAGTACGAATTTTCCACACAAGTTTTTCATTTTAACACTTAAACACAAGTTTTCCCGAGGTGGCGCTGCAATCTTATCGATGCATGATAACAATAAACAAAGTGGGGCACTTGTCCCGGCGGGGCACATGTCCCGGATTTACCCTACGGATAAAAACAAAAATAATTTTGAACTTTATGCTGAAAAAAAGGTTTTTCATCCCAATGTGCAGCGGAAAGAGATCACGTTGTGCATCAAATGGATTTGACTGAAGCGAATTATCATGTCACGTGGGATCTCAATGTTTCCCGTTATAATAAACCCCGATTATTATTCATGCATTATATAAATACTCTATATGATTTGCCATCACTACTATGGTATGCCTCAATTGCCTCATTGCCTACCCATTCTGTACGATAATGTAACAGCAGCAAAAACTGTTTACAATGTGGACAACGCCATCATACGTTATTATTTTTCCCAACTCAGGTAAAGGCTAGTGATGCCTCGCAGCCTGCAGGAAACACGACTAGTCTCAATTCACAAAGTCTGACTGCATCTAGCAACACCACACAGCTCATCAGCGCGTCAGCCTCACATTCAACACCTCACACGATGGTTCTCGCAACTGCGCTGGTTCGTCTTCATAGCCAGTCAGCGGTCAGTCAGCTGTGGTCCGAGCCCTTATCGATCACAGATCAAAAGGCACCCCTGTAACGGAAAATGTAGTCCACGCGCTAGGGCTTCACCGATTTCCAGTTTCAGCAGAAATATCAGGGGTAGGAGGGAATTCTACCTGGTGCAAATATCGCACAGCATTCAAGATGTGTGTGGAAAACGCTTTCGTTTTGCGTATTTTCACTTCTCCTTTACCAGGGACGAATCTAACTCTACCAACGTGTCCTCATTTAACTGGATTGGAACTCGCAGACCCTAATTTTATGCACACCAACCGCATAGATGTGCTTCTCGGCGTGGACACCATACCACAGCTTATGATGAGTGGAATCAGGAGAGGATCTTCTGATCAACCAATTGCCCAATGCACGCAACTTGGTTGGATCATGTTTGGCAGAATCACTCCAACACAGACGCACAAAATATTTATACAATGTCATTATTCCAATCTGGACACTCTAGCTCAAAAATTCTTCGAAGAACAACCTAATGGAAAGTACGTTGTTCACCTACCATTCAAATCCTTATTTGATCCTTCCCAAACCATAGGGAAATCAAAACAAACAGCTCTAAATCGATTTCATTTTTTGCACCAAAAGTTCCAAAAGAAACAAGAACTCTATGAACAATACTCAAAGGTCATAGATTAATTTATCGAGCTTCGCCAAATATCTAAAATCATCACCTCAGAAGAACAGCATCGCCTAGCAGACAAAGGAGGGTCAATCAACTATACTGCATTACCACATCCAGCAGTTCTGAAAGAGACAAGCAGCCCCACAAAACTTCGAGTTGTGTACGACGCCTCATGCAAGACATCAAATGGGAAATTGCTCAACGACATTCTCTGTATTGGCCCAGCCTTGCAAAACGACCTTGGTGGGGCCATTCTTAGCTGGCGAATTTTTCAATACGTCTTTGCGACGGACATAAAGAAAATGTATTGTTGCATATATGAACACCCGGAGGATACACACTTTCAACGGATTGTTTGGCAAAGGAAAAACAATGCTATAAAGGATTATTGCTTAGCGACTGTGACGTTTGGAACAGCATCAGCCCCGTACACAGCCATTCGCATCATGCATCAGATCACTCAGGATGAACGAGATCAATTTCCATTAGCAGAACATGTTTTTTGAAAAGAAATTTACAAAGTGGACATGAGACAATTAACGAAGCCCTTCAAGTTCGAGATGATGTAATCGGTGCACTTCAACCAGCTGGTATGGAAATGGGCAGCAAATCATCCCAGTCTTTTAAAATCTATTCCTCCTGAGCAAAATTGCATTTCATAAATTTTCACTTAACGATCAATTCTTTCTATAGTTGCACGTTTTTATGATCTCTAAGGTTTCGTTGCTCCAGTCATAATCATCGCCATGGCTATTCTTAAAAAAGTCTGGAATATTCATATTCAACAGGCTGATGGCACTCTAAAAGGATTAGCTTGGGATGCAACGATACCGCCGGTAATTCATAACAAGTGGAAAGAATACTGCACCAATTTACATTAAATTGAATCACTGAGAATTCCCCGTTGGCTACAGGATCCACCCAGCACCATCACATCCTTGCAGCTGCATATCTTTTGTGATGGATCCTCTACGGCGAATGCTGCGTGTGCCTATATTCGGGTCCAACATTCAAATAAATCGGTATACACGCACCTTATAGCTGCAAAGAGTCCAGTCTAGGCAGTTAAAAAGATTCTTCACTAATGTGTTGACTGCTTCAAGCACTGGCTGAAGGTAGTCACGCAGCTCATGGGAGACCTTCATATAAATCGAGAACCCACCAAAGCGAGCCTTTGAAACCACAGGTGTGGACTTTACCGGTGCGCTAGAAATCAAAGCCTCAAAATTTCGTGGACACTATAAATCACTTTCGTATCATAGATTAATTTTTATTTTAAGATTAAGACAAAATAAAAAATACACAAAAACTATTGGTTGCTCGTAATTGTTAACGGGTTCTATTTTTCTTAAATTAACTTTGTCTAGTAGGTTAATGATTTACCTTTCAGAAAAGGTAAAGTTTGCCATACCTGCTTTTGGGAAAAATCACCACAAAACTAGTTTAAAGGTCTAAAAATGTGCAAAAATATGGTGCGTGCCATACTGTTTTATTTATTTATTATTTTTTTTTTCCGCGCGTAGTCCCATGGCCCACATACCCAACCGACCGGGGGGCGCAGCCGTGTATCGTACGGCACGATAGACGCGAGCTATAAAAAAATAGGAAAAAGTCCGAGGAAAAAAGTAGGATCTAATTTTGTGCTAACGAAGTTAGTGTTCGTAACCAATGTTGCCAATACTAGCATCCGCAACATTGCTGCGAACAGCAACGCTGATTAACCTGGGAACAACACCAAACTTCCCATGCACCCACATATACCCAGTCAGCTCAACTAAGCTGACCTTGGACTGGGTACCAGGCGCTAAGCTAGTAACTGCTGATCAGCAGATTTGCCTACTAGCCAAAAGAACCACGCATCAACCAAGCGGCCGTCTCACCAACGGACGGCCACAATTGAATTGCGCTTACCCACTGAACCTGTCCTCACCTTGAGGTAATCTAGATTATCAGCAACTTGATGTAATCTAGAATATCAGCAGAATCCCCACACCACACTTTACACTATGTTTCCGCATACAAAGTAGTATATAAGCTAGTACCATTATATCAATAAAGTCAGTTATTGTCACAGAATCAACCCCGCGTCTTACCACTCTTTAAGCCGCGGAAACGGCATAGCTCCCGATCGTCTCGTCGGTTAAAACAACGTCTGCACGGCCCCAGGAGCATTCGAGACTCCTGCGCGGACAATCAGACAACGGTTTGAGAACAAACATTGGTGACCCCGACGTGATCTCAATACAAGAGATCACACTCCGAACACACACCGCAGTATCCAGCGGTACAGAATCCCTCCTTGTCGAGACAACCTATTAACTCGCAGGACCGCTTACTCCAGCGTCACAGGACAACGCCTCGTCGAGACAACGCATTAACTCACAGGCTCGCTTAATCCAGCGTTCAGGATCTTTCCTCTTGTTGAGACCAGATCTCACAGGAGCGTATACACCAACGTTATCGGACCGTCTCCTTGTGAGACCACCAGACCTCACAGGAGCGCAGATCCAGCGTTACAAAACCCTTCCTCTTGTTGAGACACCCATAGCTCGCAGGACCGCTTACTCCAGCGTCACAGGACATCCTCTTGTTGAGACACCCATAGCTCGCAGGACCGCTTATTCCAGCGTCACAGGGCATCCTCTTGTTGAGACCAGATCTCGCAGGAGCGTATACACCAACGTCATCGGACCGTCTCCTTGTTGAGACAACCAGATCTCACAGAAGCGTATACAGCAACGTTATAGGACCGTCTCCTTGTTGAGACAACCAGATCTCACAGGAGCGCAGATCCAGCATTACAGAATCACTCCTCTTGTTGAGACAACCATAGCTCGCAGGACCACTCATCCCAGCATTACAGGATACACCACCCATATTGGGACACAACAGCTTGCGCCAGCAACAGCACACACTACTCACACTGAGACGCTACAGTTAAATCTAGCTTCACAGGATTCTACAAAGAACCTAAACACAATTTCATGAAACAGTTATGAAGGCATCAAAATATTAAGCTGGTAAGAATTACCGTTAACCATACTACCGCTACTGGTGAAATGTCAACATCATTTATAATGGAGACCAGCCAAGCCCGGGCTGAACTTCATAGTCAGCTATTAGACGATCAACTCGATTTGCATAAACAAATGCAACAGTTAATCAAAAACTATGGAAAGTATTCAAGCGACAGAAGGACTCGAGAAGGGTTTTATGCTAGGAGACTAGCACAGTTGTCTGAATTATGGACTCTATATCGAGAGACAGACCAGACACTAAGAGACGCAGCGCTCCCAGCTGACAATGAATACTTCAAACGCTTTGAAGGCCTTAGGGAAACGGTCGAGAAATATAAAAAAATCTTTAAGGACAACATGCCAAGCAGTAGTGAACCAATCAGGCCTCCACGCGAGGATAAAAAACAACCCAAGAAACCACAACCGGAAGGCCAAGTTCACGATGACCCCGAAATCAACCGAGTCATACAAATCTTAAGGCGGAGATGCACCGAGCTAGAATCCACAGTAGCCTTGGCATCAACCGCGGCCACAATTACGCCAGCACTACAACGGCATCTTGACCATCAGTGAGATCTACTAAGGCAGGCACAAGACGCCCTGTACGGTGTGCCGGGAGCCGTAGCTGCAGCAAAAAGGGAATTATCCCAATGCCGGAATATTTCTGACGATTACGAAACGTTACTGCTCCACGAACCTGAAGCACAGCTGAAAATATCCCATCCACCGGTCAATATACCGGAATTTGGAGGCGAATATTTAGAATGGCCAAGGTTTTATGATACCTGGAGGTATGTACAAAAACATGGGATCCAATTGTCGGGTTCCATATTCGACGGAAACTAGATCCACTGACACTATCAGCATTAGAAAACTCCGCGGACGCACCCACAGAAGTGCCGACACTCGACAGTATGTTATCGTTTCTAGAGAAGCGTGCATGCATGCTAGAAACACTAGATAATAGTTGCAGTCCGCAAACAATCAATAAACCGCGACAGAAGATGCGGAATCTGTTACCAAGGGGAACATCGCTCAATGTTCTGCAGCCAGTTTCAGGAAATGGATTCTAAAACTCGTCGCCAGGTTATGTTGAAGATAGGAGGGTGCACGAACTGTCTTTCCACCTCTCATATGGAAGAAAACTGTTTATCGTCGCAAACCTGTCACCATTGTCAGCAAAAACACCATACAATGTTGCATAATTTTGGAGCAACAAACCATCCGGTATCTGGATTTCTAACCGTCGTTTCTAACGAGGATTCGAGAGGCTACGTACTGCTACCAACCGCAAGGGTAGTACTTGAGGGACCAACCGGAAAAATCGAATCTTGTCGCGCGATCTTAGATGGAGCATCGCAAGTGAATCTGATCTCTAGGAAAATGGCAAACATGCTTTCTCTAAAAGAAACAACAACGTTGAAAATCTCAGGAATTGGAGGAAGACAGACAACAGCAACGCGAGCGGTACTAAGGCTGTCGTCAGGCACTTCAGATTTTGAATCACAGGTGGAGGTTTTTATTGTCCCCACTATAGCTTCAGATCAGCCGTCAGTGCCGATAAGAAACACTCTCACTGTTCCAAAGAATCTTCAGCTAGCCGACCCTGATTTTCGGCAACCTGGGCCAATCGACCTAAACATGGGAGCTGAGCTGTATGCGGCCGTAATAAAACAAGGATCGTTCATATTGGGACCTGGAAAACCTGTGGCTCTAAACTCAAGACTGGGTTGGATGCTAATGGGTCCGCTGAAGCAAGAGGATGTTACCGAACTAACAAACCATATTACTGTAGAAGGAATCTCAGAACATGGATCACGTCTAGAAGCACAAGATAACAAACGTCTTAATCTGCAACCGATTGCTCTACAAAATTGTAGGCAGCCGCAGGTTCTTAAAGATGCAGCAAGTAAGACAACAAATGTTCAAACCGAATCATCGGAGTTGAAATCGGTGGCTATCACCAAATATGAGTTGCCTCAGCCAACTGGAAAGTCAACGACACCTACAATAATAAGCGCAACTAGTGATCAGCTAGTTTGCAACAAATCCTGCTGCGTCCTCGAAAATTGTCAACAGTATTTAACGTTACTACTTCTAGCCAGGGAACATCTTCTGCGTGGCATTGCAAGCATTCCCAGACTAATTATCGAGAAGACAGGGGCGAAACCATATGGGCAGGTTAGAGAAACCAGTCTCATAATCTGGACCAAGGAAACTAGGAGGCCGAGACGCACGACATGGCAGCAGCCAACCACATATCAAGCACTGCTGTGCAAGGATTCTCAGCATATTCAACTCAATTCTTAAATGGGGCTATTTTCCCACACAATGGAAAAAGTCTGTTATTACAATGATACCAAAACCAGGCAAAGACAAATCCCAACCCTCGTCGTACAGGCCCTTTAGCCTCCTTCCCAGCCTATCAAAGCTATTTGAAAAGCTGCTTTTGTGCCACCTCAGAACACACCTCCAAAACGACAGAGCGATCCCCCTGCATCAGTTCGGCTTCAGGGAAAAGCGCGGAACTACCGAACAGGTAAATCGCATAACAGCTGAAATACGCACAGCGTTTGAATGCAGGGAATACTGCAGTGCTCTATTCCTAGACGTTTCTCAAGCCTTCGATCGCGTTTGGATTGACGGTCTGGTTCATAAAATCAAGACTGTCCAACCACAAAACACCCACAAATTACTTGAATCTTACCTTAAAGACAGAGTACTTACTGTCAGATGCAAAAATTTCTTCTCCGCCAACCACAAAATCGAAGCTGGAGTACCCCAAGGAAGTGTGCTCGGACCGATCTTGTATGTCCTATACACGGCCGACATTCCCACAAGCAGCCAGACAACCCTATTCACCTTTGCTAATGACACAGCTATAACCAGTCGTTCAAAATGTCCAAAAACAGCAACAGCGTATTTAAAAAACCACCTGGGGGCCTTAGAAAAATGGCTAGCAGATTGGCGCATACAAGTCAACGAACAAAAATGCAAACATATTACGTTTACACTTAATCGGGCAACCTGCCCACCACTGGCCCTAAACAACAAAGAAATCCCCCGAGTCGACGAAGTCACATACCTGGGCATCCACTTAGACAGGCGGCTTACCTGGAGAAAGCACATTGAAGCACATTCAAGGCCAACAGTTTCCACTGGCTCATCAATTCCCGCTCACCCCTGCCACTGGAACTCAAAGTACTTATTTACAAATCTTGTTTAAAGCCAACCTGGATGTACGGGTCCGAACTCTGGGGATACGCAAGCAGTAGCAACATAGAAATCATCCAACGAGTACAATCGAAGATACTGCGAACAATAACTGGGGCCCCCTGGTATATTCGCAACGCAAATATCCATAGGGACCTGGATATTAAACCCGTTAAAGAAGAAATTGATAGTAAAGTTTCGAAGTACGAAGCTAGACTGTCACTACACCCAAACCAACTAGCCAGGCAGCTCAGGCGGCTCAGTAACCACTCCCGGTTACAGCGCAACGACCGTCCACTCCTGCCCAACTTAGGGCCATTAACCAATTAACAATTATAATATAGTATAGGTTAAGATTTGAACACTTATTGTAAGTCTCTTCTAGAGAAGATTCAATAAATAAATAAAACGTAAAAAAAAAAAAAAAAAAAAAGGATTCTCAGAGATCATTAATGTGCAGTGACTACCTATTACAGGATATGTATTTAGGGGGCCACAATTTTAGTCCCTATTGGGACACATAATCGACCTTGCTTACAACACCTTCTTTAATTGAGCGTCTACCGCTCAATGGGGGGGGAGAATGTTCGTAACCAATGTTGCCAATACTAGCATCCGCAACATTGCTGCGAACAGCAACGCCGATTAACCTGGGAACAACACCAAACTTCCCATACACCCACATATACCCAGTCAGCTCAACTAAGCTGACCTTGGACTGGGTACCAGGCGCTAAGCTAGTAACTGCTGATCAGCAGATTTGCCTACTAGCCAAAAGAACCACGCATCAACCAAGCGGCCGTCTCACCAACGGACGTCAGCACAACTGAAGAACCAACAAAAGCTCTTACTACTCTTTAAGCCGCGGAAACGGCATAGCTCCCGATCGTCTCGTCGGTTAAAACAACGTCTGCACGGCCCCAGGAGCATTCGAGACTCCTGCGCGGACAATCAGACAACGGTTTGAGAACAAACAGTTAGTATAAGTCGTTTTAAGAGCGGCAGAGAGTCAGAATTTGAGATTATTGGATAAAGTCTACTATAGTCAGAATATAATACTCTGAAAGGCTCATGCAAGTCATAGTTAGATCTACAATGGTTTAATATTAAGAGTATATAATTTCTAGTTAATCTACTTGGCACAGAAAAGCTAAGCCGACCTACGAAGTCGGCGCAGTCAATATCACCACGAATAAGATCATAAATAAAAAATAGTACCAAGCATCGTTCTACGGTTAGCTAGGGAGGGTAAATTAAGTAAAAGTAATCTGCTAGAATAAGAAGGTAAGTTAAGGTTTGCATCCCAGTTGAGGCGCCGTAAAGCAAAAATTAAAAAGTTTTTCTGTACAGATTCAATGCGATCTATATGTACTCCGTATTGGGGACTCCAGACGGGAGACCCAAAGAATCGGACGGACTATCGAAGTAAATAAGGTCTTTGTGTCAAATTCCTTCGACCATCTTTTAATGAAACCAAGCACTCCCCTGGCTTTATTACCCATGGACGAAATGTGATCAGTAAACTTAAGTTTTGGGTCCAAAAGGACGCCAAGATCGTCAACCATAGTTATTCTATCCAAAGATTTCCCACTTAGTGAGCAAGTTGCAAGTTTTGGATTAAATCGGCAAAAAGTCATCAGCTTGCACTTAGACCCGTTTAAATTTAGAAAATTATCACGGCACCAGTTTTAAAATTTATTTAGATCGGATTGTAAGTCAGAATGGCTGGAAATATCCTTATACTGCAGGCATAACTTAACATCATCTGCGTACATAAGAACGAGAGAATGATTTATAATTAATGGAGGGTCGTTTATAAATAAAGTAAAAGAAGCGAACCAAGGTGACTTCCTTGTGGGACGCCGGAGGTTACTCGGAGAGGACCAGAAAGAGAATTTTTTAAAAGGACTCTTTGTGTCCTGCCATTCAGATAACTTAAGATCCATCTAAGAAGATCATTTGGAAACCCCAACAAGTCAAGTATCCAAACTAAAAGTGGGTGATTTACAGAGTCAAATGCTTTACTAAAGTTAGTGTAAATGACATCTGTTTGAAAGCTACTTTTAAAGCCCTTTATCACGAATGAGGTGAGCTTCATAAGGTTAATAGTTGTTGATCTTCTTTTCATAAATCCGTGTTGACACGGAGATATAACTGACCTACAATGGTGCTGCAAATGAGGAGTAATGACATTTCCGATAAGTTTGGGAATAGCCGACAACTTAGAGATACCTCTTTAATTACTGGCATCCAATTTGTTACCCTTTTTGTGGAGAGGAATAACAAATGACTCCTTCCATATAAGGGGAAACTGGGCAGTCTCTAAAGATAAGGTGAACAATTTGACAAGGGGTTTGCAGAGGGCTTCCGCAAAATACCTAAGCACACAGCCAGGAATTCCGTCGGGACCTGGAGAGTAAACAGGCTTAACACGTTGAAGATCCAAAAATAAAGAGCTTTCGTTTATAGTAGGACTGAATATAAGGTTCGACGTGGACATGGTGTAAGAATAAGGCTCTATTGGATGTGCTGAATTAGTATAAGTCGTTTGAAAAAACTGGGCATAAAGATCGGCTATTGCCTGATCTGTGGTAGCCGTCATGTTTTCAAAATAAAGCGAGGAAGGATAAGAAGTAGATTTACGCTTGGTGTTTACAAAGTTATAAAACTGTTTCGGGTCCTGCGAGAAATGGACCTTACCACGACTTAAATAATTTGTATAGCACTGCGCGTTAAGCACGGTAAATCTTGACTGAGCACTTAGATATTTTGAAAAAACAGATTGAGAACCGGAGTCTTTATATTTCCTGTAAGGTCTGGACTTAACATTTCTTAGGAGTGACAACTCTTTACTAAACCAAGGTGGTTTACTAGAGATTGACGGATAGTACATCGGAACACAAGAATTAAAAAATGATTTAATTGCAGTATAACAAATATTTATGGCATCAGCCATGTTATTGCATGAGTAGAGATCGGACCAATTGAAGCCAGATATAAAGTAATTAGGCCTAAAAAAATCTGCCTTACGAAAACAATGTATTCGTTTAGTTGATTGTAACGAACTGATATTTTTACCTTCAGCTCGCTACTTATTTGTGCGGCTAGCTCAGTAGAGTTTGTGTGTTCGTCCCACCAAATTTATATAAACGTGATTGCCCAACTAATTAATGATAACGCACAGATTTCTCGTTAAAGGGTATTTATTCCATGGCTCTTTTCTTATAACTTGTGTATCTCGATTTTCGCTGGTGCTCGCTTGCTCGTTGATCACGCTGCTTCTGGCTGGTGGAGTGGCTGGCTGACTTGTGATCCTGCCTGTGCTCGCTGTCCATGGCTGCTTGTGGGTCCTGTCTGGGTTTGACATCCTGTCCTATTTATCCCGGCTGTGCTCGATATCCTGGTATGGCTGGCTGCTGCTCCTGGCTGCGTTCTATGGACTGGCTAGCATGGGCTTTACGCAGTGAGGAATCTGGACCTGATCCGTGGCCGTTATCTAGGATGGCCGCGCCAGGATACGATCACTTCTGCACCATCCGACGCGCCAGGCATACGCCAGGGTCTTGTCGCGATATGCGTTGGGTGAGGTACCTGGTTCTAGACCACGGTTCGCGCCAGGATACTGGTTTACACTCGATCAGACGCGCCAGGCGTACGCCGGGGTCTAGTCAGAATCGTTGTAGTCGCCCAGCACCTGGGTCTGCCCCGCTCGCGCCAGGATTCGCTCACTTACACTGTATTGGACGCGCCGGGCATACGCCAGGGTCTTGTTTAAATAGGCGTGATCGTAAGGAACCTGGTTCTAGAGCCCTCTGCCACGGGTTCTCTTCGAGGGAACTAACGCCTGTTCAGGCACTATCGAACGCGCCAGGCGTACGCCAGGGTCTAGTTCTGATAGGCGCCGGAGTCAGGTTACCAACTAAACCACGATCCTCACCACTTGCGTCTCCGCTCAAATCCTCGCCGATCCTGTGTGTCCCAGTGGATCCTGTGTGTATCAGCCGATCCTGTGTGTCCTGCTGGCAGATCCTGTGTATATCAGCCGATCCTGTGTGTCCTGCTGGCAGACCCTGTGTGTCCTAGCAGATCCTGTGTGTCCCGCTGGCAGATCCTGTGTGTCCTTGCAGATCCTGGGTGTCCTGCTGGCCGATCCTGGGTGTCTGGCTTGCTGCTGCTCGTTTCTTGTTCACTTTCTTACGCTTCGGCGCGCGTGCACCTACTGAGTCTTGCTTCTGGCGTTCGACCTCCTTATATAGGCTGACCTTACACCGTTGGTCCTCGGCGTCTCCTTTTCTTGGGTCCAAGGTCCACGATCACCGTTCAACCTTTCGCCCTCTGCGCACGGCACCACAGCACGCTGACTCTCTCTGATCTTTCGTCTCTCTCTTATATTTCCCTCTCGCTCTTCGCTCTCTCTCCTTGCATTGCCGTTACTACGGGCGAATTCGCCGCGTATCTGGCAACTGGCAGGCATCTCCTTGCGTGATCATTCACTCTTATTTGTGAGGAGTTATTCAACTCCTCACATGATATTTCTGATTTATCTTAGCTCCAGGTATGTTGTAATCACTTAGAACTAATAACTGATCCCTTTTGGACAGCCTATTTGAAACGAACTGGATCACAGAAAGATGATTTAAGTACTCTTGGTGTCTTGAAGACGGCGGAACATAGGAGCAAGTGATATATATAAACTTTCCCGGAAGGGGCAGCTTTATACAAATAAATTCAATATTATTAGATTCCTCAACACATACCTCTTCCGACGTGAGGTTGGAGTCCACGGCAATTAGGACTCCACCTCCCCGTTTGGAAGGACGGTCAAGCCTATATATTGTGTTTCTACCGGGAAAAACTTCGGAGGTAAGAATCTCCGGCTTTAACCAGGTTTCTGTAAACACAATAACATGGGATGCAAATGAAAAGCTATCAGAATACAATAAGTTAGCTTGTTACGCAAGCCTTTTGCATTTTGATAGGAAAGAAAGAGGTTTCTAGTTAGTTTTTTGAAAAAGAAGTAAAAGAGGAAGATGGCACAATGGTCTGGCCACGACTGGGAAGTCTTATTCTCGTGGGCCCTTTATTTTTTTTCTTAGCTTCGAACTCCTGTACCACCAATTTTTCTGTCCAGAATTTGGCAGAACATATGGTAGCAAAGTGCTCGATTGGGACACTGAACTTGAAAGATGAAATATCCCTAGCATAAGAAAAGTTAAATTTTTCCACTTAACGTTTTCGGCTTTTGTTTTTGTCTTGTGTATAAGATAGTACATCCGAAGATGTTTGATCAGGGGAAAGCCGAGAAACAAATATTTGTTTCTTTGGTGGAACCACTGAAAGAGCTTTAGGTGGTGCAGGTTGTGCGTCTGCAGAACCACCTATGCCCGGTAGTCCGGACTCAATATTCCTTTGTGGCGGTATGTTACTACGGACAAATCGGAATTTTCAGGATCGCCCATTTGCATACACTCCGCTGTGGATTGATCGGGTTCCGAATCTTTTTTTGCTGCCGATCTAAGCAACATTTGGGCGGCTGCTGAGTTCGGCTGCTGATCTACGGGAGTGCTCTGCTGGTCACCTGACGGTGGCTGCGTGGTGTTCCCCTTTGGCCTACCACCAGCGCCTTTTTTGCGCTTTGGAGACTCCTCTAATAGTTTTATGCTATTAAATTGAATGTCCAGAGCTTGGAGCAGATCATCTGCCTTGCGAAAACTATCTCTAGCTCCGGCAAAACAGTGATCAAGCAGCCTTTAGTTTGGCGCATGAACAATTTCATCTCGTTTGCAACCTCGAGACAGGCGTCACAACACATTTTTACCCTTACTTAGGTCATCTCTTGTTCGGCCAGTAAAACCAGCGCACTTGGTGTGCACCATTTTTTCACATAGCTAGCAAGTCATTTTAGGCGGTCAGCCTTGATTGCCTTCTGGCACTTTTTATCAAAACAGACAAAAAATGTGTCCTTAATTTTGCTTAATCGGACCACTGTACCAAATGAAATAAAATCGAAACTTGTAAGCGAGCCGCTAAAAGTACCGCAAGAGCGCAGATAGCACTCTTCGAAGTTTCGAGATAAAGAGCGAGAGAGTTAGAGAGCGCAGTGCAATGCAGTTGACGTGCATGCAAAAACAACAACAACGATTGGCCCTGAGTGGGACAGATAAAGCACAAAAAAAAGACAAAATAGAACGCAACAACAAAAATACAAGGGAAACTATAAGTTTAAATTGTTAGTTTGGTGTAATGCACAGATTAGAATAAATATTAAATGGAATATTAAAGTTTATTAATTAATAAAGCGATTTATTCCCCCCAACGGTGGGTACACGACAAACAAGTAAAAATCGGAGCGCAGAAAAAAAAACACCGCCGTTCACTTTGAAAGTACAGAACGAATTATGACCCATTCTTTTTGGGTCATTCCAAAAACCCTGCACCTTGCGGTCATAAATGATTTGGGTAATTTGTGATCGTTACCTTTATTAGGAAGAGTACCTAAAACCACAAATACCCCTTTATAGTCATAATTATGGGATTAAAACAATTTATTTTTACAAGAATAATAATTTTGACATAAAAATAAAACTACTTCTCTAGTATATTTGTGGTATTATTTTATCCATATTGTTATCATTATTTTTGTCCATTTTATATAAAATAAATGAAATTAAACTCATCTGCCAATTTTTTCCAGGAAAAAAACTAAAAAATTTTTTTGTTTGAAGTGAAACTTTTTTAGGCGCATGAGGGTAAAATTTTTACAAATGTAACGGAAGTGTATGCAACGGAAATGTATGCAACGGAAGTGTCGAAAAAGAGAAAGAGAGCGATCGAACGTAGCATGGAGCAACTAGCGATGGTATAAAAATCCCGCAGGATACCCCGGAAACCGGTGTCGCAAGACATTTTGAGGACAGATCCCTCGACGGCGAGAGACCGCAGGCGGCAGCGCACACGCCCAGGATCTCACCAGCAGTTCAGGCCAGACCTGCGCTGCAGCAGGACTTACCCTGCCAGCACGTCCACCTCTCGCGTCTGATAGGCCACACTCTATTAGACAGCTGAAGAAGACAGACGCCCTGCCAGCCCTAGGACAGCCCGGAGGACTGGATGACCCGAACAGGCGTGGCCTGCCAGGGTCAAAAGTCAAGTGGTACCTCAGGTACCTCTTGCAGGGCTTGACGCCAGAGGAGGCCTTGAAGAAGGCAAAGGAGCCGAGGGAGCAACCGGCATCAGGAGCAGCACCGGCTGGCAAACGGCTGAACACCAGCCGCACACCACCCGCAGACACCCCCAAAAGGTCCAGGCATGGCAAGGTGGCTAGTGAGACAACCTCACGGGCCCCTAGGCAAGATGGACCCTAGTACATCAGCAGCAGCAGCGGTAGAGAAGGCAAAGGTGCAGGCCAGGAAGATACCTTCCCAGCCTCGCCGAGACCATCAACCGACACCCGCCGGAGGACGACCCTCTGGCCCGGCACCACCGCCAGCCGGACCCCGTCCGACATACGCGGAGGCTGCCAAGAAGGCCTCGTTCATAAAGGTGGCCATCCTCCCAGAGAGGTTCCCGGAGGTCAGCCTGACCAATGAGGAACTATCTGGACTACAGGAGTCCATCATGGACGAGATGCTCACGTCAGCGTGGAGCGGTCCGGTCGTTTTCAGGGGGATCCACTTCAGGGTGGGTCACCTGATAATCGATTGCCTGGACGAGGGCACAGCTGAGTGGCTAAAGATGACCGTACCTCAGCTGCGGACGTGGAAGGGAGTACCACTTAAAACACGCACGGGAGACGACATCCCGGCAGTATACAACGCCACGTTGTTCAGCCCGAGGAGCGCAGATAGGACAAACGAGAAGATTCTGGCCTTTATCGGTTTCCAGAACCGCGTCAAAACAGACGCCTGTAAAATCATCTTCAGGAGAAACGACGGAGCTGGTGCACTCCTCGTAGTAGGGATGGACCAGACCGGAAGGGATGAGATCGTGGAGTGTGACCACCAGCTCAACTTCCGATATGGTCACGTCACTGTGAGCGGTCTGAAGAAGACTATGAAAGCTCCGGAAGAGGCGTCCAACGAAGGATCCTGCGAGGCTGTCGAGGATACCCTCGAACCAATGAGTGTGGAGCCGACGTCGCAGAGTGGGGAGGACAGTCAATCTGTCATGGAGATTGGGGATGACCAGGAGGATGGACACCCCATGTCATCCCAAGAGCTGGCCCAGGAGCTCCTCCTGGATGACAGCTGTGATGAGGCGGAGGTCACCGTGATAGACGGTGGTGGAGAGACTTGCTCGCTCTCTTCACCAGAAATCACGGGGCACCAAACCCCCATCTGATGGCTGCAACAAGCAGCACTCGGCTAGCCCAGGTGAACATCCATCGGGCCAAAGCAGCATCTGCTGTCTTGGCCAGGATGATCACCTCCCAACACCTAGGGCTAGCCCTTGTACAGGAACCATGGTGGCACCATGGCATTAAAGGCCTGCACAAGAAGGATACTAAGGTAATATGCGATCCAGGAGAACTACCTCCCAGATCATGCATTGTTATAAGGAAAGATATCAATAACAATATCTTTTCAGAGTTCCTGAGCAGGGATTGAGTCGCCATTTCCATCGACGGCACAGGAGCTACACAGAAGCTAGCAGTGGTTTCCGCCTACTTTGCTGGGGAGGAAGCCTGTCCACCGCCAGAAATACTCGGGCTAGTGGACCACTGCCGGAAGAACAAGATCCCCCTTATCATCGGATGTGATGCCAACGTACATCATGTGATCTGGGGCAGTACTGATGTTAACAACAGAGGTGAGCAACTACTATAATTTATTTCAAACAATAATTTGTAATGTCGGCTCCACGCCGAAATTTGTTACCAAGGTAAGAGAAGAGGTGCTAGACATAACTCTGGCAACCAATTCAATCAAACCCCACATTAGGAACTGGCATGTGTCACCAGAAGAGTCCATGTCCGACCACAGGACAATTTTGTTTTGTCTTCAATACAAAAATATACAGCCCCTAAAAGAAACCCCTGGAAAACAAACTGGGATAAATTCAGGTCAACTCTAGAGCTTAATCTTTCCAACGAACCGTCAGGATACCCTAGACATCCCTTGGAACTAGATAGAGCAGTAGACAACCTAGGTCACTAAATAGTAAATGCCTTTGAAGACAGTTGTCCACTAGGCAGACAGAAACGGGAAACAGACGCACCGTGGTGGAATGCTAAGCTTGAACAGCTACAACGCACCACTCGAAGGCTCTTCAACAGGCCAAAAACTGAAAGTAACTGGGAACGGTACAGGCAAAGCCTGACGCTCTTTAACAAAGAGATCAGGAAAGCCAAACGGAAGGACTATAGAAACTTCTGTGAGGCAATAAGTAACGTCAACGAGGGCGCAAGACTGCACAAGGCAATGGCCAAAAGTGCAAAAGATAGTAATTTAGCCCTGAAGAAAGGTAATAACACCTTTACTTCCACGGATTGGGAAAAATTAGAACTTCTCTTTGACACGCATTTCCCGTTAAGTACACCCATTACGGGAAATATTATGCGTGATCATCATAGAACCCCTAGGACAGTAGCAAGTGACTGGGCAACAGCCAAGTCTATAGTTACGCCCGAGAAACTTAAATGGGCTATTGGAACCTTCCAACCATTTAAGTCACCGGGATTAGATAGGATCTCTCCATCCTTCTTAAAGCAGGGGCAGGAGCTACTCCTAACCCGCTTAAGAAGACTAATGGTAAGCAGCCTAGCCCTTGGCTATATTCCAAGTGCATGGTGCAGCGCTAGGGTGGTCTTCATCCCCAAGACCGGGAAGAAAGATATCACCAGCCCAAAGTCCTTCAGACCTATTAGCTTAACTTCGCTTTTGCTTAAAACGCTGGAAAAACTGGTAGACTACAATATTAGGAGAACAGCTCTCAGAGACTGTCCGCTGCAACACACGCAGCATGCATACAGAGCAGGCCGTTCAACAGACACGGCACTTTATCAACTATGCCGCACCCTAGAGGGGACAGTTGACAGCAAAGAAATTGCTATTTGTGCCTTCCTAGAAATAGAGGGAGCCTTCGACAACACATCACATGATGCGGTTCGAGCTGCCCTGTCTAGGAGGAACATAGATGTTACAGCGAGTAAATGGATTGGTAACCTACTACAATCCAGACAGGCAAAATGTACACTGGGCTCAGATAACATGACGATAGCAACCAGCAGAGGCTGTCCGCAATGGGAAGTGCTTTCCCCTTTGCTATGGAGTCTGCTGGTAGATGAGCTTCTCAGCAAACTTGCTAAAAAGGGGATCCAGTGTCAGCGATACGCCGATGACATTGTGATAATAGCCAGAGGCAAATTTGAAGAGACACTCTGTGACGTCGTCCAACTCGGACTCAAGATAACGCTAGACTGGTGCAGGGAGGTTGGACTCAACCTAAATCCCGCCAAAACAGTCATCGTTCCCTTCACAAGGAAGTAAAAACTACAGAGAATGAGACAAATCTCATTGCTAGGAATTCCTTTAGAAACTAGCCGAGAGGTTAAGTATTTAGGAATCACTTTAGAAAGTAAGCTAAACTTCGCTTCCCATGTCCAAAAGACATTGGAAAAGTGTTATAGAGCTCTGTATACCTGTCGAAAAATTGAAGGGAAATCCTGGGGAACCAGGCCCCAGATAATAAGATGGCTATACCTGATGATTGTGAGACCAATTCTCACGTACGGAGCAATTGCATGGGGTAAACGAGCTAAGCTCATCACCATACAAAAACAGCTACAAAAGTTGCAAAGACTTGCCTGCGTATGTATGACAGGGGCAATGAAAACCGGTCCCACAACTGCCTTAGAAGTACTGATGGAGCTAACACCACTCCATTGTGTAATTGAACTTCAACGCAAAGCTACCCTCCTGAGAATAAGCACTGAGGGCACGGGTAGTGGTTGCATTCTAAATAACAGGGATGCGACTAATCTGTTAGGTGAGGTGCCCCTAATACTACACCCTAGGGATGAAATGACAGCCGAATTAATCTTCGAGCAGAACTTCACAACACACTTAGGCAATAAGAAAGATTGGACCACATTGTCCGAAGTGCACCCTATGGCTAAACACACCATAGCATGATACACAGATGGATCCCTGACACAAAAAAGGCACTGGCCTTGGAGTGGTAGGGCCCCGCATAAAATACCACGAATCCCTTGGCCAATACACCAGCATATTCCAGGCACTATTGGACGTTGTGCAGAGCTCAACATACAGCGTGGATATAAGAATAAGGACATCTCGATCCTTTCGGACAGCCGAGCAGATATTACTGCTCTATGCAGTAATTAAGTCACCTCAAAGATAGTACTAGAGGTGAAGATTAAACTAAACCGTTTGGGCAGTCTAAATAGACTGGCCCTCAGATGGATTCCGGGTCATAGGGACATATCCGGAAATGAAATTGCCGATAAAATGGCAAAACTAGGAGCCGAACAGCCCCTGATAGGACCAGAACTCTACTGTGGCATAGGAAGGCACACAATAAAAGAATACATTGGGAAAGAGGAAGGCACCATGAGGCAAGAACTGGAGGAATACCCCAGGCCCAAGGCAAGCCAAAACTCTAATAGAAAACTACAACAAGAAGAGGTTGGAGGCACTTATTTAACTAGGGAAGAATTCACTTAGGATAGTTACCGGATTACTAACCGGACACTGCAGACTGAAAAGACACCTAGGTAAGATAGGAATAACCAGCAGCAGGACTTGCAGATTCTGTGACATGGAGGACGAAACCTCTACACACATCATCGCAGAACCTTAGGATCGAGAACTCTATCACATGAGCTCTTAGGAAGAATCAACCCATCAAAACTCCTCGACTTTGTTCGAGGAAATGGGTTGATATCTGAGCTGTAGGCTCCGAATGGGGGTACAATAGATCTAAACAGGTCGCGGTACACTAAACACCCCAATAATATAATAATAATAATAATAACAATAATAATAATAACAATAATAATAATAACTAGCGATGGAGTGAGAATAGGGAGCAAGAGTGAGGGGAGCGATAGTCGTATCACACACAGTGCCATGAAGCGAGAGGTTGGAGAGAGCTATAGTGACAAAGATTGAACGAGAGAGAATAAGGGATATTGAAAAAACTCATGCATGTATTCGTGTACTAGTTATTTATTAGAACTTTAGATGACAAATCTGTCGCATGACGTCATTTGCAGTAAACCCAGATTTCTCATCTATTTACATCTATTAGCTAAGTGCTAAAATCTGCAGTGTATAATCGCTCGCGATGCCCCCACCCGCTCTCCCACACTTCGGCTGGTAACGGCTTCTCCGCTCCTCCCTCTCTCCGCCTCTTCCGCTCCGCTCTGAAACAATTACTTTAAGCAAAAATTTGTAGTCACTATTTACAAGTGTACAATAAACATACGCCACACGTCGCGCAACCCCGTATTTTATATTTTTGTTTATTTACAAATTTTAGGCTAATTGGTTTGAAGGTTAAGTAGTTTTAATGTTTACAAATAACATTTTGAATTTCAACTTGCCACTCGTCATTTAATAATTCAGTAAATCATTTTCCATAGAATAAAAATATTTGATAAATTCGCTTTTCTAAATTTTAAGTTCAAAAACAAAACTTAATTAATAATTTTTAATATTGTCAAAAAACACGTAGCATTTTTATTTACAATTCGTCATTTGAGATAAGATATAAATAACAATTTTTCATAAATTCTCTTGGCAAAATTTAAGTTTAAAACTTGGAGTTTCTATGGTTAACATTAATTTACAATGATTTTATATAAATTTAATTTGAGGTCAGGTATTTTTTCTATTTACAACAAATCACGAGGAATTTTAATTTAATATTTAACATCTGAGATTTTATAATTTATATTTCAACACTTTTAATATTTTAATGACAATTAAATTCCTAAAATATCTTCCTTTTTCCCTTCCTTTAAGTCTCGGAAATCTAAAGTTTTAGATTTGTATAAATATAGACAAGACTGATAAATTAGTTCGCCAAGGAAGTTTCACTTTTGCCATGTGTACTTTGTACGCACGCACTTTTTTTAATTTAAGTGAAGGCCTAATTATATGTAAAAATACAAATTTTTAATTTATTTTTGACAGTTAAAAATTTCAAATATTCTGAATAAAGGTTTTTAAGACATAAGTTAACAACCAGCACCCAACATAGGCTAAGCAGTCCAATTTTGTATTTCATTCATTCCATTTTATATACTTTTTATTAACGTTAATCTTATTCATATATTTTTACTAGCGGACCCGGCGAACTTTGCCTCGCCCGTTTCTACTATTACATACATGTCGACACAGTATTGCTGAAATAATCAACATATCTCAACAGATGAATGTCAACATCTAGTCGAATCATCAATCGATATGCATAAAAATTCATTGAGCTGACTTTCTTATTCACCATCTTTATGTTGAGTTGATAGAAATCTTCCCAACGACACAACATCAACGGATTTTGATTTTTGATTTATATGACCGATGAGTCTCAAAAACGCGCTGCAATTGTCCACCGTCCCGACGCTTGAGGACAATATCGCGTGATTTCACATTCTCGCTAACAAACACACATTAAATTGTCTTGAATCGCTTCCAGCTGGTCTTTTAACTGCTCTGATAATGATTTTGTGGTCGTCAGAATTCGTTGTATTAAATGCTGTTTTGAACAATCTGACCAATTCATTACGCTTATGCAGAAGATTTTGCAATTGTTCTGATATTTCACGTTTAGTTGCAGTGAAAATTGCTCAACGCTGATTTGGTTCACTTGCGTCTGGCATAAAATGAACCAAGGTTATTTTAATCACAACGTGCATTCACGCGATTGGCAAGTGCGCTTCCGGTATCCTCGCCGTCCATAAAGTAGATTTGTAAAATTTTTGTTGTTCGTTTGGCATTGGCAGCAGTGAGCCCATTTTATTATAAACTTGGCCTCTGATTTTGAACGTAGAATTGTATTGTTGACCATTTGCATTAGTATTTGGAACTATTTCTGTTGCTCCGAACAACGTCATTTGAAAGCATGAATTGAATGTTCGAATTGACTTCAGGAACAAACAATTCAGGAATAATATTTACTATTCCCGTAACGTCCTTGAAATTTCGAATGACGTTAGAATGACGTTTGAGGACGGTCGAGGACGTTCAAGGACGTTGCGGGGATAGTAAATATTATCCTTTCGAGTTTTCATAAAAATTTCGAAATTTCAAGGACGTTGCGGGGATAGTTAATATGATCCTTTGGGCTGAAACTTTTTTGTGCTTTCATTTGACATGGTTTTACAACTTTTCCGCACCCAGCGTCATCAAAAAAAAACAAAAAAATCGAGTTTCCATGAAAATTTCAAAATTTCAAGGACGACGTGCCAATAGTAAACAATATCCTTTCGGGCTGAAATTTTTTGTGCTTTCATTTGACATGGTTTTACCACCTTTTCGCACCCAGCGTCATTGAAAATCAAAAAAAGTTGATTTTCAAAACACTCTAATCTGGATCCGTGCCGATAATTAAGCCGTTCAATGGTTCAGGAGTTTCAATTTCAGGAAGTTGCACTTCTCCTGACGCGCAACACATCCCAGCTGGTTCATTTTTGAATTTCAGAGCATGACAATGCGGACATTCCTTGTCCATAGCACCAATTACCACTTTTGAATGAGAATAATATTCAATATATGGAATGCTACACGCAGGAATGAATCGAATATGAATGCTCGAAGTACCTGTTGTCGTTGTTGGTCATTTGTTCTACGTCTATTGACTGTGAAACGGCGTGATTGTCGTTGTTCTAATCTTGTGACTTCATTGCGATCAGCTCGTGTATCTTTTGGCTCTTCTTGATGCAATTGCGCCATTCCCACACGTGCATCAGTATTTCGTTCCTGGACTTGTTCTTCGGTTCTTTCGGATCTTCTATTTCGCAAGTTTTGAGAATTACTTGAATTACGGCTCAAATTAGCCCCTAGCTAGCTTGGCATAGCTAACTGTACAAAACACACATAAACAGAGTAAATGTCACGAAATTCATAGCATCCTGTATATATTCTTGATAAAAACTCAATAATATCTCAGGGAAATTGAAACGGCGAATTCTTCAAAAGAGGATGGCCCATGAAATAGATGTTGACCGATTCGCAGACCTACTCAATACGCTCACAAAATTTCATGAGATTCGGTCAAGCCGTTTCGGAGGAATATCGTGTCTAAAACTGTGACACGAGCATTTTATATATTAGGTATACCACCTTTATATATTTTATATATCACAGTCATCAATGATCCACCCTAAAACATGTTCCACCTTAGCTGAGCCAGCAAAGTGCACCGCTATGGGTGGGCCTTGGTTGGTCAGCGTCTGCCACGGGCATCCGGCCACACTATTGACTTCTTGTTAGTTTTTGGTTCAGTTTGGTTTTATATTATATAAGAGCACATACGAACTCCGGCTTTGCCGTTATAGCCTATGTCTATTGTCTATCGTCTATCTATCTATAAAGACGATCTGTCTGAATTTCAGCTCGATTGCTTTAACACAACCTGAGATATTTTATCGCGTTTAATAATTTAAATATATTAACTTAAAATTAATACCATTGTCAGCATTGAAAAGAGAAAATTTGAATTAGAATTAATTGTACATAGAAATAAACAATTCATGTGCACTTCGCACTTTTATCGTTTTTATTTTCTTTTTGGTGGAAAAAACCCCAAAGCATCTTTGCTCATGTTTGACAATTCTAATTTGTCACAACACCCCATACATAATCAAATTGCTTTATTTCGGTACTATTCGGATAGCTTGCGAAAAAACCTTTGAAACCATCGATAATGTCAGTTCCGATGGTAACATTTGTTTCATACATTTTATTTTTAGTTACATAAACATTATATACTTCCAGGGACAAGTAAAGAAAAACAAAGCAAAATACTGTCCTCTTTAGTTTTTTTCAAGAAAACGTCGATTTCGCAAAAGTATTCGCTCTGGGGGACTGATTTCTTGTAGATGCCGTTCGTAAGCAGCCCTTTAGTACACGGCTGACTTCTGTTGTTTAGTTTGGTGATCATTACAAGTTCTGAACTATTTTGTTTGTTATGGGTCAGGCCATGTCAACAGTACCCAGTCATTTTCTGGAATTAAACAAAACCTATAAAAATGTGTAGCTTAGGACAGTACCTTAAAACACTTTTAACAGTTTTTCGAAATTCCGCACCGCTTTTGATAATTTGAGCTTCAAAGTTCAAAAAATTTGTTTGTAACGCTTTGGAGAAAAATTCATAACTTTCGAACGGTTTGACATACATCGACAAAGTTTTGTTTGAGTGTAAACGAATCATTTTGTCTTCAAAAAATTTTATTTATAATTTAACATAATTTTAAACAACAATTGTTTAAACAAATTTTTTTAAAAGTGTTCTAGGTCAGTTTTTGCTTTGAAACTTGCCTTGGACAGTCGAAATCACATTTTTCTCCCGCGGCGCACGCTTTTTACATACGAATGCTCGCAACCGTCTTCGTTGACGTCACACAATCGGCGATGGCGTCGACTGCGCAGCCGGCGACTACCACGACGTTTGCGCTGCTTGCGACCAACTGTATGTATGTGAAGACAATATGATTCTCTTACACTCAAACAAAACTTTGTCGATATATGTCAAACCGTTCGAGAGTTATGAAGTTTTCTCCAAAGCCTTAAAAACATGTTTCTTGAACTTTGAAGCTCAAAATATCGAAAACGGTACGGAATTTCGAAAAACTGTTAAAAGTGTATTAAGGTACTGTCCCAAGCTACACATTTTCATATTTTTTTTTGGAATAAGAACATTTTTTTTAAATTTTAGGTTCAGTTGACGTGGCCTGACCCTTATGTTTCATGTGTAGGTATTGTTTTTTTTATTTATTGGTGTCGTCTATAAAAAATGTAAAACTTCGCTTGAATTTATTGAAAAAGAACCAATAAATGCAAAAAAAAACAAGAAAGAACGCTATAGTCGGGTTTCCCGACTATAAGATTTGCGATACTCATTGCAACTCGATCTTTATCTTTATACATTTGCATATATAACCCAGGGCATCAAACTTGCGCCACCTGTTGGCAGGTTAACAAAACACGCTATACTGCTGACCGTTGTGGTGATTGGCGGTTATTTGTACTTTGTGGTTGTGCAGGTGGAGAACATGCAAATTGAAGGCGGCCTGCTGGCCCTAGTCTGCATATTTGCCATTCTGTATATACTGTTTAACCTATACCTTGTGATACACATGGCCGCATGGGCAATCAGCGCCTGATGAACAGTAGGTGGGTGCAGCGCTGGGTGTTGCCAAGCCAGAACAGTTTTTCGATAAAGAACGCCAACTCGACGTATGCCAGGATCGCCACGAGTGCTGAACAGGAGGCTGAGGCGATGGACGGCGAGGATGCGTAGCCATTACTGTGCTGCACTGATTTCGATGGCAGTGAGGAGGTTTGTTTCACCAAAAGCAACAACAACGAGGTCGGCTGCCCCAGCAGCAACCTTGACGGAGGTGGGGGGCAGCACGTGGTCTTAAGCTAGCGGTGGTGTTTGAATTGGCTCCGTAAATGCCGCCGCCTAGACAAACCACTCGACAAAGGATGCGATGTGGCAGAGTTTTCCTTAGGCAGGTCGAAATCCTACTTGGCCTGGCTGGCGGGACCTAGATTAGCGTCCCTTGTTGCTTCGGGTATTCTTTTTTAAGGGGTCCTTCAAGAGGACCTGTGATCAGTGTTACACAACTATTTATTTTAAAATGGGAAATGAACTCTACTTACAAAAAAGTCGCAGAAAAAATTAACTTTAACGCAAAATTTAAAGCAAATAATTATAAAGTCTATTAATAATAAGGCTGTGAAATTAACTGAGCGTGTATCGAACCACATCAATTGTCTATTCGTGTGTAAATCTGCCTATGCAAGTTTTATCTTTTTGTGTCCCTATATTGAATGCGTGTAAGTAGTTATTTATCAAACGTTTTAAGAGAGAAATTTTGTACTTCGTATTTTAATTTGTACTGTTTAACCTAAGAAATCTTCCTTTAAAGCTGCACTTTTAAAGAAAAATTAAAGGTCCAGAGGAGTCCATCATTCTCCTAGCTAGCTACATAAAAATATTTTTAAATTGTTGTGTACAAAATTCGCTATAAATAAAGAATTGTATTGTATTAAGAGAACACCATTTTATACGAAAAAAAAGTTTGACATATGTGTATGTTAAATATGTATGTAGACTAGATATAAGGCATAGCAAAATTTTCTATAACTTCTTTATTATTTATTAGAGCATAAAATGGTTCGGTATATAGTTAGACAGTGCACATATCATTATAGTTATTTTAAATCCGTAACGATTGCTTAAAAAATTAGAGTTTTTTTTTATCTTACAAAACGGAAAAACAACTCTTAAAGAGTATGTTCCACAAATATTATGTTCGAATTAAAAGTACTTTGTAAGTTACAGGAGTTCAAAGTTGCAAGGTTTACTCTACGCGCCCTACGTCGTCTGGGAACCAAATGCGTTTTTCTCAGAGCCATATTTTCGGACCTTACGGAAGTGATTGAAGGCGCTGGGATGAACCAATCGTCACCATTTTTTTAATATGTTCGTTAGGGTCTTTTCTAATAAATGAACTACGACCAGCAAAAAATATTGAAAATTTTTTTTTTTTAAATAAAATAAGTGAAAAAAACATGCGAAATTAACTTTTGTAATTTTAATTTTTATTTGCGATACTCGAAGAGTAAGCAAATACTGTAAACGATCAAATGTCTGTCTGTCCGTCCGTCCGTCCGTACAAACGTCGAGATCTCGGGAACTATAGCCATTTTTTAAAAAAATTACCAACCTGCAAAAATTTGTGGCGCTCTTATTTTTTATGCAATCTTTGCGGTTTTAAAAGAAATATAATGATATGTGCACTGTTTTACTACATTCCGAACCATTTTATGCTCTAATAAATAATAAAGAAGTTATAGAACATTTTGCTATGCCTTAAATCTAGTCTACATATGTACATATTTTACATACACGTGTTTGTGAATTTAAAATTTACAAATGTAGATAATGTAGCCCCGTAGGTGGCGACTCTATCGTTTTTTCTCGTTTTGTTCTTTTAATGAGGGCAAATGAGTATCGCAAATCTTATAGTCGGGAAACCCGACTATAGCGTTCTTTCTTGTTTTTTTCATGATCATAGTTCATTCGTAGTTCAACAACTCAGATTAAAAATCTGTTTGGATTTAGTGTTTTAGATTACGCGTTTTGACTGAATAACTTCCAGTAGCGGGACACCATTTCAAAAAAATGCCGACTTTGATGGGCGCCTTCTCCTCCACTTTTTTATTTATTCAATTTAAAGCATTGTTTTCCTTAACTAAATGTGTTTTCTTATCCGTTATAAATTTTAGGCATTATACCTTTAACCGTTTTCTCAAAAAAAATGTTTTTCAAAAGTGCCATTTTTCGGGCCTTCAAGGTGAGAACTGCCTTAACACATAGAACACATTTGTTAAATAATTATATCCAAATAAAAATCTCCCCACTGCTGCTGACTTCACCGCGGCGTGAGATGACAAAGGCATTTGATAATTTATACGCTGTTCAAAATTGTGTCTTCCGCTCAACAACGTAGTCAAAAATGGTTTTCCATAATAAGATCCAAGATTACCAACAGATTTATCTGAAAATCGGCAAGCTTGTTTAAAATCGTTAAAGACGATCTGTCTGAATTTCAGCTCGATTGCTTTAACACAACCTGAGATATTTTATCGCGTTTAATAATTTAAATATATTAACTTAAAATTAATACCATTGTCAGCATTGAAAAGAGAAAATTTGAATTAGAATTAATTGTACATAGAAATAAACAATTCATGTGCACTTCGCACTTTTATCGTTTTTATTTTCTTTTTGGTGGAAAAAACCACAAAGCATCTTTGCTCATGTTTGACAATTCTAATTTGTCACAACACCCCATACATAATCAAATTGCTTTATTTCGGTACTATTCGGATAGCTTGCGAAAAAACCTTTGAAACCATCGATAATGTCAGTTCCGATGGTAACATTTGTTTCAATACATTTTATTTTTAGTTACATAAACATTATATACTTCCAGGGACAAGTAAAGAAAAACAAAGCAAAATACTGTCCTCTTTAGTTTTTTTCAAGAAAACGTCGATTTCGCAAAAGTATTCGCTCTGGGGGACTGATTTCTTGTAGATGCCGTTCGTAAGCAGCCCTTTAGTACACGGCTGACTTCTGTTGTTTAGTTTGGTGATCATTACAAGTTCTGAACTATTTTGTTTGTTATGGGTCAGGCCATGTCAACAGTACCCAGTCATTTTCTGGAATTGAACAAAACCTATAAAAATGTGTAGCTTAGGACAGTACCTTAAAACACTTTTAACAGTTTTTCGAAATTCCGCACCGCTTTTGATAATTTGAGCTTCAAAGTTCAAAAAATTTGTTTGTAACGCTTTGGAGAAAAATTCATAACTTTCGAACGGTTTGACATACATCGACAAAGTTTTGTTTGAGTGTAAACGAATCATTTTGTCTTCAAAAAAATTTTATTTATAATTTAACATAATTTTAAACAACAATTGTTTAAACAAATTTTTTTTTAAAAGTGTTCTAGGTCAGTTTTTGCTTTGAAACTTGCCTTGGACAGTCGAAATCACATTTTTTCTCCCGCGGCGCACGCTTTTTACATACGAATGCTCGCAACCGTCTTCGTTGACGTCACACAATCGGCGATGGCGTCGACTGCGCAGCCGGCGACTACCACGACGTTTGCGCTGCTTGCGACCAACTGTATGTATGTGAAGACAATATGATTCTCTTACACTCAAACAAAACTTTGTCGATATATGTCAAACCGTTCGAGAGTTATGAAGTTTTCTCCAAAGCCTTAAAAACATGTTTCTTGAACTTTGAAGCTCAAAATATCGAAAACGGTACGGAATTTCGAAAAACTGTTAAAAGTGTATTAAGGTACTGTCCCAAGCTACACATTTTCATATTTTTTTTGGAATAAGAACATTTTTTTAAATTTTAGGTTCAGTTGACGTGGCCTGACCCTTATGTTTCATGTGTAGGTATTGTTTTTTTTATTTATTGGTGTCGTCTATAAAAAATGTAAAACTTCGCTTGAATTTATTGAAAAAGAACCAATAAATGCAAAAAAAACAAGAAAGAACGCTATAGTCGGGTTTCCCGACTATAAGATTTGCGATACTCATTGCTACTCGATCTTTATCTTTATACATTTGCATATATAACCCAGGGCATCAAACTTGCGCCACCTGTTGGCAGGTTAACAAAACACGCTATACTGCTGACCGTTGTGGTGATTGGCGTTAATTTGTACTTTGTGGTTGTGCAGGTGGAGAACATGCAAATTGAAGGCGGCCTGCTGGCCCTAGTCTGCATATTTGCCATTCTGTATATACTGTTTAACCTATACCTTGTGATACACATGGCCGCATGGGCAATCAGCGCCTGATGAACAGTAGGTGGGTGCAGCGCTGGGTGTTGCCAAGCCAGAACAGTTTTTCGATAAAGAACGCCAACTCGACGTATGCCAGGATCGCCACGAGTGCTGAACAGGAGGCTGAGGCGATGGACGGCGAGGATGCGTAGCCATTACTGTGCTGCACTGATTCCGATGGCAGTGAGGAGGTTTGTTTCACCAAAAGCAACAACAACGAGGTCGGCTGCCCCAGCAGCAACCTTGACGGAGGTGGGGGGCAGCACGTGGTCTTAAGCTAGCGGTGGTGTTTGAATTGGCTCCGTAAATGCCGCCGCCTAGACAAACCACTCGACAAAGGATGCGATGTGGCAGAGTTTTCCTTAGGCAGGTCGAAATCCTACTTGGCCTGGCTGGCGGGACCTAGATTAGCGTCCCTTGTTGCTTCGGGTATTCTTTTTTAAGGGGTCCTTCAAGAGGACCTGTGATCAGTGTTACACAACAAAATGGGAAATGAACTCTACTTACAAAAAAGTCGCAGAGAAAATTAACTTTAACGCAAAATTTAAAGCAAATAATTATAAAGTCTATTAATAATAAGGCTGTGAAATTAACTGAGCGTGTATCGAACCACATCAATTGTCTATTTGTGTGTAAATCTGCCTATACAAGTTTTATCTTTTTGTGTCCCTATATTGAATGCGTGTAAGTAGTTATTTATCAAACGTTTTAAGAGAGAAATTTTGTACTTCGTATTTTAATTTCTACTGTTTAACCTAAGAAATCTTCCTTTAAAGCTGCACTTTTTAAGAAAAATTAAAGGTCCAGAGGAGTCCATCATTCTCCTAGCTAGCTACATAAAAATATTTTTAAATTGTTGTGTACAAAATTCGCTATAAATAAAGAATTGTATTGTATTAAGAGAACACCATTTTATACGAAAAAAAGTTTGACATATGTGTATGTTAAATATGTATGTAGACTAGATATAAGGCATAGCAAAATTTTCTATAACTTCTTTATTATTTATTAGAGCATAAAATGGTTCGGTATATAGTTAGACAGTGCACATATCATTATAGTTATTTTAAATCCGTAACGATTGCTTAAAAAATTAGAGTTTTTTTTATCTTACAAAACGGAAAAACAACTCTTAAAGAGTATGTTCCACAAATATTATGTTCGAATTAAAAGTACTTTGTAAGTTACAGGAGTTCAAAGTTGCAAGGTTTACTCTACGCGCCCTACGTCGTCTGGGAACCAAATGCGTTTTTCTCAGAGCCATATTTTCGGACCTTACGGAAGTGATTGAAGGCGCTGGGATGAACCAATCGTCACCATTTTTTTTTAATATGTTCGTTAGGGTCTTTTCTAATAAATGAACTACGACCAGCAAAAAATATTGAAAATTTTTTTTTTTTTAAATAAAATAAGTGAAAAAAACATGCGAAATTAACTTTTGTAATTTTAATTTTTATTTGCGATACTCGAAGAGTAAGCAAATACTGTAAACGATCAAATGTCTGTCTGTCCGTCCGTCCGTCCGTACAAACGTCGAGATCTCGGGAACTATAACCTGCAAAAATTTGTGGCGCTCTTATTTTTTATGCAATCTTTGCGGTTTTAAAAGAAATATAATGATATGTGCACTGTTTTACTACATTCCGAACCATTTTATGCTCTAATAAATAATAAAGAAGTTATAGAACATTTTGCTATGCCTTAAATCTAGTCTACATATGTACATATTTTACATACACGTGTTTGTGAATTTAAAATTTACAAATGTAGATAATGTAGCCCCGTAGGTGGCGACTCTATCGTTTTTTCTCGTTTTGTTCTTTTAATGAGGGCAAATGAGTATCGCAAATCTTATAGTCGGGAAACCCGACTATAGCGTTCTTTCTTGTTTTTTTCATGATCATAGTTCATTCGTAGTTCAACAACTCAGATTAAAAATCTGTTTGGATTTAGTGTTTTAGATTACGCGTTTTGACTGAATAACTTCCAGTAGCGGGACACCATTTCAAAAAAATGCCGACTTTGATGGGCGCCTTCTCCTCCACTTTTTTTATTTATTCAATTTAAAGCATTGTTTTCCTTAACTAAATGTGTTTTCTTATCCGTTATAAATTTTAGGCATTATACCTTTAACCGTTTTCTCAAAAAAAATGTTTTTCAAAAGTGCCATTTTTCGGGCCTTCAAGGTGAGAACTGCCTTAACACATAGAACACATTTGTTAAATAATTATATCCAAATAAAAATCTCCCCACCTTCAAAATAATTGTAAGATATAGGTACAATAAGATAGTGATACTTAATGCCACATCTCTTTTTTTAATTACATTTTTAAAGAAATAATCAAAATTTAGGGAAACGTGTAAATGTAATAGTGTTAGTTACTTATCCATTTAAGGCTAAACTAAAAATCAAATCTTTAATTTAATTTAATAAGTCATTAAATCACATGTTCTAAACTGTTAGACAAATTTGGTTATTTTTACTTCATCTTTTTTGTTGGGTTTTTTTATTAATCATAAAATTTTTAAAAAGGTTGTGACCTTTTTAGTAAAACTATACATACGTGCTTTAATATAAATTTTTAATTTTAAAATTTATTTTCGAGCTACAGTTTTAATTAAGACAATGTTAAGTTACTGTTAATATGTACATCTACTTAACATATTAAATTAACTTTTCATTCAGCTGGAACCATGTTTTGATCTATGTCTGGTTTTGTGTCATCTGGATCCAAGCTTAAACATTCTGCAAAATATTGCTCCATGGAAGAATACACATGTTCAAGTACACCATTTAAATCGTGGCCTTCATCTGCATAAGTCTGAAAAAAATTAAATTAACATACATAAATCATGCTTGAAAATGTAATATTATACCTGATAACGATAGAGAATGTTAGCATTTGTTAGTGATTTTGCTAGTTGTACTCCATGTACGAACGGGGCAGTGGAGTCTGCTAACCCGTGAATTAAAAAGTATGAATTCGATTTTATAAGACGAGCACGTTGGGTGGCATCTGCCTCAACATATCCTTTATAGTTTTCCGCGGGCAGACCTAATACGCGCTCGGTAAAGGCCGAATCTAAAAAAAACTTATTTTTAGTTGAACAAGAATTATGTTGTAATTCTTACTATAATAAAGCCAATCCGCAATAGGAGAAATAGCAATTCCGCATTTAAACACATCCTGTTGGGTACCGAGAACCATAGAAGTGACGTATCCCCCATAGCCCCAGCCCCACATCCCAACTCTAGTTTCATCCAGAAAGCCTATAGTATCAAGCAAATACCTTTAAAAAAATGTTGATGTTACATTTTTAATAATATATGTAATTTAGGTACTTACCTCAACACAGATATTTGATCTAATACTTCTACTCCTCCTAGGTGACGGAATAGTGTTTTTTTGCTTTGTCCCTTGGAGCCTCTTACATCTAGACGAACATATACAACATCGTTTCTTGATGACATATACGTACCCCAGTCTATTTTAAACTTCTCGGAAACTGATTCTGAACCAGGGCGACCATTGCTGAAATATAACAAAATTATTTTTATAAAATAACAACAAACCCAAGTTTCGAATTTTTGAAATGGGCTATTTGAACTTGTGCAAAAAAAAATTTGAAATGTGCAAAAATCAGAGCTCGCAAAAAACTGTCGACCGTTTCTCGTTGTCTTGAAAAAAGTGTCTTTACCTGACTCTTTACGAAAAGACTCAGAGAGCAACCGATTTAAGGGTTCTTGGAAGAGCTCGCTCGCGCTCAGAGCGAAACCGTTTTTTTCTATTCTGTTTTGTTTCGGTTGTTCCAAGACCCTTTTGTCGCGTGCCATGAAGTTCCATTAGTGCAGAAAATCTGAACGCCTTACTAGTTATAAAGCTTAACACATAATATATAAATAACACACAATTTGAAAATAAATTTAATTTGTCCCATTTATTATTATTATTATTATTATTATTATTATTATTATTATTATATTATTTCTTTCCCACAACAACGAAAATAAATGTAAAGACCGTTTGCATTGAGTTTTTCGGTCAATCGGTCTTTTGCTGACTCTCATGGTGCGAGCGGTTCTCGTTTCGCTCTTTACGCACTGCTCATTGAAAGACCGACACACAAAGAGCTCAACGAAAAGCGCTCAACAGAAAACATAAAAGAAGACAGCAAGAGTCTCTTGCTCAGAGCGAGAGCGAGAGGGTATGATCTTTGTCGGTTGTGCTCGCAACAAGACCGCAAGATGAAAAACGGTCTACAGGTATTTGCGAGCTCTGGCAAAAATACTTTTCTGAAGTACCTATACTTAAAATAAAAAAAAATCAATTTTAAGGATTTTTAAACCTTTGCAGGGTATTATTATTTTCGTCTAATGTTTCGTATAAAGTATAGGGGAGAGTGGGGATAGGTGAACCACTTTTTTTGTTGAACATTATTATGTCTAAACAATTCGACGTTAGGGTCTGATGTTTATAGGAATTTAAAAGAGCATTCATTCCTTTGCATTTAAAGTATTTTGTGAAAATAATATGTCACGTTTTTTGAACTTTATGAGCATTTTAAAATTTTGTCTTTCAGATTAACACAAAAACTACAATTGTATAAAAAAAGTGTAATTTATTTCTTTGTTTATGCCTTTTTTCTGTTCAAATATAAACATTGCACATTTACAGCATGGAATAAAACAATAAAAATATTTATTTATTAATTTATTTTTTTCTTTCTTTTTCGAAGGTTTGAGTCAGTGGCAATGATACTCCTCCCTCGTTTTCTTCCTCGAGTCGTCTGTTTTCGTGGTTTAGCCTTTCCCCACAAGTACTGGTTCATGTATCCCCACAAGTCATAAGCCAATTGGAAGTGATTTGGAGAAAACATGGAATATTTGAACTGCGTCAGCAATCCATGAAAATATCATAATTTGCGTCTACTTACGATAAAATACAATTTTAGGAAGTTCAATGCCACTGACGAAGAACGATAGAATTTTTCCTAGAAAACGTAAGGTCACAATTAAAGCTGCAAACGGGGAATAAAACTTCGATTAGCGATAAAAACGACACCAATCGTTTGACGCGATTGTGCGTGCGTGTGAGGCTAGGATAACGACTAAGTAAGCAACACACATATAAATGGTGCACAAAAACATGTCAGAAGGTAAAATATTTGTACTGGTTCATCTATCCCCATGGTTCACCTATCCCCACTCTCCCCTATATATATTTATATATGTCGCTATAGCCATGTCTGTCAATCTGTCTGTCCGTCGGTCAGTCTGTCTGTTTCAATAAGCTTTATTTCCCTCAGTGAACATAATAACCTATGAACATAAAACTTTCCCAATCGTCTTTGTTTATGTGCAGGTAGACCGTGTTCGAAGATTTTTACGATCTATATTCTATAGCTGCCATACAAATTTTTCTGTTCTGTATCAGTAAACTGTGAACCATACAAAAAATAATAATAAACACAAGAAGGAGACCGGCACTCCCATAAATCCGGCGAGGACCGAGGGTCCAACGACAGAGGTTACTGAACCTAGAGTCAACCCAACGGCAGTCACTGCTACTGGAGGAATGACAGAGCTCACTGGAGCTAAGGTCAACTCCACCCCGGCGAAACAGCCAACTGGGCTCAATCGCCCCCTGGTCAGAGGCAAGGTGGTGACCGAAACCAACACCCCTGTCACCTTGAGCGACCAGCAAGGCGCTACCACAAGCGCAGCTGCAGCTCAGTCGGGTGCTAGGGTGAGGGGAAGGCCATCCACTAGCAAGGCCAAGATGGACAGGTACGGGGAGAGGAAATCCGCCGCGGCCATCCTTAAGCGACAGGCAACCAGCAACATCACCACCCCCTCAGTGGAGTGGTTGAAGAAAGTTGACTGGGCTAAGTCTGTGCTGCCCAATTTTGTGCTGGAGAGGCCGAAGGAGGATACCAAAAATCCTAAGCGGCAGCGATCCCAGGAAAGTGAGGCTCAAAACGCCCCGAAGAAGATTCGCACGCACGTGCCCGTCGTGCCGAACAAAAGCTTCGCTGAAATGGCAAAGGACAAGATCCTCTTAGGAGTCCTGGACCAAGGCGACGCTGAGGGCAGAATTCCAAGAAGCCAGTGGAAAAGGGTTGAGGCAGCACTGGCTGTACAATGCTTCGAGGTGCTGGAAGCGGACCCTGGACCGCCACCAATCTGCAAAGATGCAGGGTGGTACCAGGGTAACGTCAAGGTGATGGCGTGCGAAGGGGCTAGGTCGGCAGAGCTACTGAAAGCGGCCGTATCTAGACTGGGTGAGGTCTACCCGGGTGCCAAGCTGGTCGCTGTCGACTGGAAGGACATCCCGAGTAGGCCAAGAGCCGTTATATGGGTCCCGTCCTCCTTTAAGGAGCCGGAGAAGATCCTGGCGATGTTGCAAAGATGCAACCCCAGCCTGCCGTCCTCCGACTGGAAGGTGGCAAAGGTGGAAGAGACGCAGGGCCCTTTGCGTCACGATGTCTCTGAGAGTCGTGCAGATAAACCTCCATCATTGTAAAGCAGCCTCCGCTGCCCTCATGCTTCGTCTAGCGAGAGACGAAGCCGACCTGGTGCTGATCCAGGAACCCTGGTTTGTATCCAACAGGATATGCGGACTCAGCACCCCTCAATACAAGCTACTCGTAGCTCAAGGAGAAGGTAAAACCCGTACTTGTATTTTAGCTAAAAGGCACCTTAGTGCATTTATGCTTTATAATTACAGCGATGCGGACACTACAGCGATAAGTCTGGAGCTCCAGGAAAGGTCGCTATGTGTGGTGTCAGCGTACCTGGCGTACGACATCATGGACCCAATACCGGGTCACAAGCTGAGGGAACTTGTAAAGGTTTGCGAAGATCGTGGCACTGGCCTATTGATCGGATGCGACGCAAATGCCCACCATGAGATGTGGGGCAGTACCAACACAAATGAGAGGGGTGAGTTACTTTTCGAATACCTTCTCTCCACCAACTTACTTATCTGCAATAGGGGAAACGACCCCACTTTTGTAATCAAGGACAGGGAGGAGGTCATAGACCTAACCCTTACCTCAAACTTCATGCATGACCAACTTATAGGGTGGAGTGTTTCTAAAGAACACTCCTTCTCAGATCACAAATATATCGACACAAAATTATGTGCGCCCAATCCTGACCCAGTAACGTTCTCAAATCAAATGCTCAAATGTTCAATCCAATCAGCAAGCCGAGAGGCAAATGGAGACCACCCTGGTGGAAACAAGAAATAGACAAGCTGAGGGTAGAATGTAGGAAACTCTTCAATAGAGCAAAAAGACTAAACAGACTAAGACTGAACAGAACTGGTCAGATTATAAACACAGTCTAGCTCAATTCAAAAAGCTCACTAGGCAGGCACAAAGAGAGGATTGGAGAAAATCCTGTTCGGAAATTGAATCCTCTTCAGAAGCCGCAAGATTACGAAAATTACTCTCAAAGTCATCCTCAAATCTGGGCTATCTCAAGAGACAGGACGACTCATGGACTTCTTCTAGCGAAGAAAAACTAACACTATTTCCAGGAAACACCTTAGGTCCCCAAACAAGCGACCCTCAACCATGCCACTCGGTCAAAGTATTGGATTGCATCATGACTGAATCCAATATTAAATGGGCTATAAATAGCTTCGCTCCCTACAAATCTCCAGGTCCCGATGGGATATTTCCGGCACAATTGCAGCAAGGTGAAGATCTTGCTTTCCCTTGGCTAAAAGCCATCTTCACGAACATCATGGCGTTAGGCCATATTCCCCCTTCTTAGCTAACGTCCAAGGTAGTATTTATACCCAAGGCCGGCAAAGCCTCACACACAACACCGAAGGATCTCAGGCCAATAAGCCTGTCCTCCTTCCTTCTGAAAACCTTGGAAAGATTGATAGGGCTATACCTAAGAACATCAATCAATCCCTCTCTGCTATCTGAATCTCAGCATGCATACCGTAAAGGCAAATCGACAGAAACAGCACTTCACTCTGTCATATCCAGTATAGAAAAATCCCTGCAAGACAAGGAATATACCCTAGGCGCCTTCTGGGACATAGAAGGAGCCTTCAATAACATCGACTCAAAGGCAATAACCAGTGCTATGCTGAGCCTTGGAGTAGATGCTCAGTTGGTGAGATTAATCACACAGCTGCTACTGAGCAGAAAAGTGACCTCTTCACTGGGAGCATCTACTCTGTGCAGGCACTCCTCAAGGGGGGGTACTTTCTCCGCTTCTATGGAACCTAGCAGTAAACACGCTGCTCCGCGACATAGAAGATGGGGGATGCAAGATTGTTGCTTATGCAGACGATGTGGTTGTCATGCTGCGTGGAAAATTTCCGCAAACCCTTTGTGACATTATGACAGTCAAACTAAGAAAACTGTCAAGATGGGCATCTGAAAGTGGGTTAAACGTAAACCCAAGTAAAACCGATCTTATTCTTTTCTCCAGGAAGTATAAGATCCCTAAGTTATCTGCCCCAAAACTAAATGATTCCGTTCTAGATTTTAGCGACAGTGCAAAATACCTTGGGCTTTTACTAGACAAGAAACTGAACTGGAATCGCACTATAGCGGATAGAGTGCGTAAAGCCAACATTGCACTCTTCACCTGCAAAAAGGCAGTAGGCCTCAAATGGGGTATGTCCCCTTCTGTAGTTAGCTGGTTATACAGCGCCATAGTAAGACCCATCCTCCTGTATGGGGTATCCATTTGGTGGCCAGCGCTGCTGTATAGTTCCAAACTCAAGGCACTCAACAAGGTGCAAAGGGTAGCGCAACTATGCATGACAGGAGCTCTTAGAACAACCTCTAGTGAAGCGCTCAACGCTATTACTAGCATATCCCCAATTCTTCTGGTGGCAAAAGAAATCGCCACCATCACAGCACGACGTCTGAGAGACGTAAACTGCTGGACAGTCCGTAAATACGGACACTCATCCATCCTACCAGAAGGCGCAAACATACAATTAACAGACTATTGCACACCCGTAGAACACACCTCTACAACGTTCAAAACAGTCTTCCCCTCTAGGGAGGACTGGGCGGCATGCCCCTTTGGACAAAATGACTGTATAAATTTCTTCACAGACGGCTCCAAACTCGACAATCGAGTTGGAGGAGGAGTCTTCTGTGAACAACTTAGTATCAAAATACACTTCCGTCTTCCGGACCACTGCAGCGTTTTTCAGGCAGAGATTCTCGCCATAAGCGAGGCTCTCAGTTGCCTACGCCACTCTAGCCTTACAAGCGGAGTAATTAACATTTACTCAGACAGTCAGGCAGCAATAAAGTCACTTCGTGCGCTATCCTTAAACTCGACGATAGTGAACAACTGCCGCAAATCTCTTCAAGAGATGGCACAGCAGTTCGTTATATCCCTAATTTGGGTGCCAGGGCACCAAAATATTGAGGGGAACGAAATAGCTGATGAACTGGCCAGACGCGGCACTACCACAGTCCTCCTTCCAGACAAGGAGGACTTCCGTATGCCCCTAGCCACTTTTAAGCTCAGGACAAGGGAGGGTTTCAGATCCCTTGTACAAGAAACATGGGATAATACCACTCACAGCAACATTAGTCGCCAAACATGGCCTAAGGTTGACGCCAAACGCACCAAAAGGCTTTTCAGTCTACATCGCACACAGTGCACAGCTGTAATTAGAGCAATTACAGGCCACTGGCTCGTAGGAGCCCACGCATCCCGACTTAACGTCCTAAACAACGACTTCTGCAGAAGCTGCAAAAACGATGAAGAAGTAGAATCAGTAGAGCACTTCTTCTGTTCCTGTGTGGCCCTTATCAAGCGCAGGAAAAAGTATATAGGAGAATATTTCCTTGACAATCTAGCTGAATTAGCAGCTGTTCCCCCGAAGAAAATAGCAGGTTTCATTAGAGAAACGGGCTGGGATTCTTTATAAATTCATGATTTAAAGGGTACAAATGATCCATTGCGGTATCACAATGGGCCAGTGATGGCCTAAGTGGGCTGACCTTGTGTCAGCCGCCGCGCTAACCTAACCTAACCATCAGTAAACTTCTTTGTTAGCTTATTGTCATTTCAACATAAAACTTTTTCAGTCGTTTTTTTATATGGATCAAGCTTTATCATCTCAGTGATCGGATAAATACATCCAATAGCTGCCATTAAAATGTTCGATTTTTAATTTTCTTTTTTAGTTAACTTTTTTGTTGCCAAAAGTCCTTTGAGTACAACTCATTTCTCGGTTTAAAAGCGATTAGCGTTTAAGTTACTCCTTAAGTGTGGTAAACGTATAAGCTTTGATGGCTCAGAAGTTTAGGTATCTGGCTACTAGACGTTAGGTCAAACAAGAAAGAACGCTATAGTCGGGTTTTCCGACTATCAGATTTGCGATACTCACTGCCCTCTTTAAAAATATGTAGCTTACATTCAAGCGCAATCAATTTTCAGCGCCCTCTTCAAAAAAAAAGTTTAGCCTACTTTCGACCGCAATAAAAATTTTTGGGTAGATATTTTCAGTACAAACAACATTCTCTAGCATTAAAAATGTGGACACCACAGAGTTTCGCGGTTTGAGGGCGTAAAAAGGAACGCCTTGCTCATAGAAGTCTGTGTGCAAAATTTGGTGGTTCTTATAGTGCGCGAAAAGTTCAAATGCACTGCTTATCAATCCTACATGCAAAACATAACATTCAAGGGCCTGTATCTCCGAAAGTATTATTCGGATCGACTTCACATTTTAGTCAACATTTTTATTCAGATTCTGAAATTATTTATAAAAAAAAATACAAAAAATCGAACTTTTTTTTTTTTGTATGGAGACCCTTAAAATTCAAACCTTGGTAGCGACCCCTAACCTTGACCTAAAAAAATAAAAAAAATAAAAAATTATTTCATATTTCGAGGTATATATTCGAATTCGAAAGTGCCCCGTTGCAAATTCCAAAATCGTCCAAATAAGGACCACCCTAATAAGCCCTCTAGTATGAAGTGGCGCTTGTCACGTAAATAAATATAAGAGCCTAAAAGTAGGCAACCTCAATACTAACCCTTGACTTTCAACCTTGCCATCTATTAGTGGGGAGGAATGCTATAATTAAGTGGCTCCATCTACGCGTCGAATTTGGGCTGCCAACGCAGCAGGGGAAAATCGGAATTGCACGCCTTCACTCGCTTACGAGAAAAAAACTAGGCTTAAGAGATGACCGCCATTACTGTTGTGTCCAACCTTTTTTTCCCCACATTTAAGGGCGTAATATGAAATTTTTTTAAGTAAAATAATAATTTTCTTAAGTGAAATTCACGTCATCAGTGCCAGAACGCAGGTAAACAAAGCCTTTAGCTTGCAGGCTGCCGAATTTAATGAAAATATTTTTATATTTTAAAAGGTTCTGGCACCTCTTGCTGAGCCCACGTACGAATGGCTAACACCAGGTCGCCAGCAGAGCACCCATTTCGCTTGGCCAGCGAAACACACCATTCGCTTAGACCAGCAGAGCACACCGTTCGCATAGGCCAGCGTAGCACCTCGTTTACCTAGACCTGTGAGCACCCTCTCTGGCATAGTCCAGCGGAGCACCCCTTTCCCTATTCACGAGGAGGCCCCCTTTCTGTTCAAATTATTTTCTTTGAACAGTTTATTACACAAGACATCGACACAAAAAAAATATGTGATTTCCAAGACCAAAAACCAAATACTAGGGAAGCAACACCAAATGTGCTAAACTAACTAGACCAATATGGTTACATAATAAACAATAACATTAACTAAAAACAAAAAGATTTAATAGTTAATTAATTAAAAATCTATGAATTTAGTTTCTATTTTATTTTATAAACCCTAAAAAAAATAATAATAAGATAAGATATTAAGTTAAAGGCAGTGGTAAAAAAAGTTGGCCTTTTCAATTTAAATACAAAATAAAATACAACTACAAGAATAAACAAACGTCGAGTCAAGTGATGGAAAAATAAAAACAAAGTTATAAAAATGTTATGACTTCATTGGCTACTTCCCAACATAATACAGGCATATAATATGCAAATCAGTGTAATCTGAAGCGTCCAACAGTAAGAGCATCGCCGGAGAAAGTACATTCGCCGTTGGACAATGTAAATGTGTGAGTGAGCTTTTAAAGTTAAATTTCTTGTTTGCATATATAAACTTAATGGTAGTGTAACTATTTTGAGTACAGCTGATAAGCTCCCAATTTGCATTTTGTTTTGATCCTCTGTTTCGGTGCCGAGGATCGAAATAAATATTTTCGGTTTATTAAATTAAGTAAAATAAAATTGACTTCTATTTTGTTTTAAAAGTAATAAACATTATTTTTCTTCTCGCCTAAATTAATTATTACCTATCTTATCTTACCCCTTAGGAATATTTAAAATTACTTATGTTCTTTATATAACAATATTATTAATTATCTTTATGCCATTATTTCCGATTCAAACCTTATAGGCTTATCATAAATAAATAATAATAATAACAATAATAACAATAATAATAATAATAATAATAATAATAATAAAAATAATAATAATAATAATAATAATAATAATAATAATAATAATAATAATAATAATAATAATAATAATAATAATAATAATAATAATAATAATAATAATAATAATAATAATAATAATAATAATAATAATAATAATAATAATAATAATAATAATAATAATAATAATAATAATAATAATAATAATAATAATAATAATAATAATAATAATAATAATAATAATAATAATAATAATAATAATAATAATAATAATAATAATAATAATAATAATAATAATAAGTAATAATAATAATAATAATAATAATAATAATAATAATAATAATAATAATAATAATAATAATAATAATAATAATAATAATAATAATAATAATAATAATAATAATAATAATAATAATAATAATAATAATAATAATAATAATAATAATAATAATAATAATAATAATAATAATAAAAATAATTATAATAATAATAATAATTATAGCAATATTAATTATAATAACAATAATAATAAAGTAACATTGCCAAAAACAAACACTACAAACACTACAAAAAACTGATTACTTTTATAAGTAGGTAGGTACAATGAATAGCATTTAAGTTATTTGCATGGGTCATAACCATCAGTAAACTTCTTTGTTAGCTTATTGTCATTTCAAGATAAAACTTTTTCAGTCGTTTTTTTATATGGATCAAGCTTTATCATCTCAGTGATCGGATAAATACATCCAATAGCTGCCATTAAAATGTTCGATTTTTAATTTTCTTTTTTAGTTAACTTTTTTGTTGCCAAAAGTCCTTTGAGTACAACTCATTTCTCGGTTTAAAAGCGATTAGCGTTTAAGTTACTCCTTATGTGTGGTAAACGTATAAGCTTTGATGGCTCAGAAGTTTAGGTATCTGGCTACTAGACGTTAGGTCAAACAAGAAAGAACGCTATAGTCGGGTTTTCCGACTATCAGATTTGCGATACTCACTGCCCTCTTTAAAAAAGTGTAGCTTACATTCAAGCGCAATCAATTTTTAGCGCCCTCTTCAAAAAAAAAGTTTAGCCTACTTTCGACCGCAATAAAAATTTTTGGGTAGATATTTTCAGTACAACCAACATTCTCTAGCATTAAAAATGTGGACACCACAGAGTTTCGCGGTTTGAGGGCGTAAAAAGGAACGCCTTGCTCATAGAAGTCTGTGTGCAAAATTTGGTGGTTCTTATAGTGCGCGAAAAGTTCAAATGCACTGCTTATCAATCCTACATGCAAAACATAACATTCAAGGGCCTGTATCTCCGAAAGTATTATTCGGATCGACTTCACATTTTAGTCAACATTTTTATTCAGATTCTGAAATTATTTAAAAAAAAAATACAAAAAATCGAACTTTTTTTTTTTTTTGTATGGAGACCCTTAAAATTCAAACCTTGGTAGCGACCCCTAACCTTGACCTAAAAAAATAAAAAAAAAAAATTATTTCATATTTCGAGGAATATATTCGAATTCGAAAGTGCCCCGTTGCAAATTCCAAAATCGTCCAAATAAGGACCACCCTAATAAGCCCTCTAGTATGAAGTGGCGCTTGTCACGTAAATAAATATAAGAGCCTAAAAGTAGGCAACCTCAATACTAACCCTTGACTTTCAACCTTGCCATCTATTAGTGGGGAGGAATGCTATAATTAAGTGGCTCCATCGGAATCGGAATTGCACGCATTCACTCGCTTACGAGAAAAAAACTAGGCTTAAGAGATGACCGCCATTACTGTTGTGTCCAACCTTTTTTCCCCACATTTAAGGGCGTAATATGAAATTTTTTTAAGTAAAATAATAATTTTCTTAAGTGAAATTCACGTCATCAGTGCAACGCAGGTAAACAAAGCCTTTAGCTTGCAGGCTGCCGAATTTAATGAAAATATTTTTATATTTTAAAAGGTTCTGGCACCTCTTGCTGAGCCCACGTACGAATGGCTAACACCAGGTCGCCAGCAGAGCACCCATTTCGCTTGGCCACCGAAACACACCATTCGCTTAGACCAGCAGAGCACACCGTTCGCATAGGCCAGCGTAGCACCTCGTTTACCTAGACCTGTGAGCACCCTCTCTGGCATAGTCCAGCGGAGCACCCCTTTCCCTTTTCACGAGGAGGCCCCCTTTCTGTTCAAATTATTTTCTTTGAACAGTTTATTACACAAGGCATCGACAAAAAAAAAATATGTGATTTCCAAGACCAAAAACCAAATACTAGGGAAGCAACACCAAATGTGCTAAACTAACTAGACCATTATGGTTACATAATAAACAATAACATTAACTAAAAACAAAAAGATTTAATAGTTAATTAATTAAAAATCTATGAATTAAGTTTCTATTTTATTTTATAAACCCTAAAAAAAAATAATAATAAGATAAGATATTAAGTTAAAGGCAGTGGTAAAAAAAGTTGGCCTTTTCAATTTAAATACAAAATAAAATACAACTACAAGAATAAACAAACGTCGAGTCAAGTGATGGAAAAATAAAAACAAAGTTATAAAAATGTTATGACTTCATTGGCTACTTCCCAACATAATACAGGCATATAATATGCAAATCAGTGTAATCTGAAGCATCCAACAGTAAGAGCATCGCCGGAGAAAGTACATTCGCCGTTGGACAATGTAAATGTATGAGTGAGCTTTTAAAGTTAAATTTCTTGTTTGCATATATAAACCTAATGGTAGTGTAACTATTTTGAGTACAGCTGATAAGCTCCCAATTTGCATTTTGTTTTGATCCTCTGATTCGGTGCCGAGGATCGAAATAAATATTTTCGGTTTATTAAATCAATTAAAATAAAATTGACTTCTATTTTGTTTTAAAAGTAATAAACATTATTTTTCTTCTCGCCTAAATTAATTATTACCTATCTTATCTTACCCCTTAGGAATATTTAAAATTACTTATGTTCTTTATATAACAATATAATAATAATAATAATAATAATAATAATAATAATAATAATAATAATAATAATAATAATAATAATAATAATAATAATAATAATAATAATAATAATAATAATAATAATAATAATAATAATAATTATAATAATAATAATAATAATAATAATAATAATAATAATAATAATAATAATAATAATAATAATAATAATAATAATAATAATAATAATAATAATAATAATAATAATAATAATAAAAATAGTAATAATAATAATAATAATAATAATAATAATAATAATAATAATAATAATAATAATAATAATAATAATAATAATAATAATAATAATAATAATAATAATAATAATAATATTAATAATAATAATAATAATAATAATAATAATAATAATAATAATAATAATAATAATAATAATAATAATAATAATAACAAAATAATAATAATAATAATATTAATAATAATAATAATAATAATAATAATAATAATAATAATAATAATAATAATAATAATAATAATAATAATAATAATTAATAATAATAATAATAATAATAATAATAATAATAATAATAATAATAATAATAATAATATTAATAATAATAATAATAATAATAATAATAATAATAATAATAATAAAAATAATTATAATAATAATAATAATAATTATAGCAATATTAATTATAATAACAATAATAATAAAGTAACATTGCCAAAAACAAACACTACAAACACTACAAAAAACTGATTACTTTTATAAGTAGGTAGGTACAATGAATAGCATTTAAGTTATTTGCATGGGTCATTCGAAAGGAAGTTCTAGGCAACTGATATTGGCGATCGTAATGATTTGGGACCATTACTTGGAAGTTTCACTTATTAGCAAGAGTACCTGAAACAATACATATGTAAATAAGATTGTCCTAACTCTCAACTATATGCAAATCGATTTAGCTCAGGGGCGCTGCTTATGGCAGAGCAATTCACCAATACGCACACATAAATACACAAATACATAGACGCAACCGTTTTTTTTATTTCAACTTTCTGCACTACAAAAAAATCGGGGTGAATGAAAAATAAACAAAAACCAAAATAATAAAAATTCATTTTCATAATTTTTTTTCTCAATTACTATGTAGATAATAAAGTATTTATATTTATTTATATTTATATTAAATTTTGTCAAAGATAATTTTAAAAGGGCCTCCAAATGATTATTTGTTAGACGTTATCTATGCTGGGTTTTTATTAGCTTTAATGTTGAAAATGCCCTTTCGCAAACATAGGTTCTTCCAAATATGGAATAAGTTCGTAGTATTTCCTTATAAAGTAATGGTTATTTATTAATATCTACAGATTTCCAAAAGTCAAGACCTATTAAGGTAGAGGTTTTTAAATTCATGTCGCATTGCAAATTGCAAAGCTCCATTTGTAATTCTGCTGCTTGTTCGAATATATTGCAAGACAAAGGAGTTATAAAAAGAGCCATCATTTGCGAAATACATTCAAAATCATTAAATCATTTTTCGAAGCTTAGTTTTAAATTGTTGCAATGAGTTATTTATGGCGTATAATCAAAAAATGACACTGGGAATTCATCGAATACTTCATTAAGGCACGGAAAATATAACATCCTTTTTAAATTTAGGTCGTATATAAATATGTCAATCTTTTTTAAAAAGCCTTCTATTAAGCAAACTAATTCAAAAACTGATTTATTTTGACCTTGCAGAGATGTGCTAAGGCAATTTAGGTGTGTTGTGAGGTCAGTCAAAAAAGCTAAATTAAAGTTAAATTCGTTTTTCGTAATTTCATTTAACATATCATGATTTTTTAGTTCAAATTCCACGAAATCGACAACTACCTTCCGTAATTAAAAAAATCGCTTTAGGCATCTTCCTCTACTAAGCCACCTTACTTCGGTATACATAAGGAGGTCCCCATACTCAGCCTCGCATTCCTCAAGGAATTTTCTGAATTTCCGACGTGTTAATGAGTTGTGTCCACCTCGAATTCTATTAACAATTTTGACGACCACATTCATTGTGTGTACTGTACTTGTCCATTTAGCACACAATGCCTCTTGATGAATTGCACAGTTCAACGTGGGAACCTGTATTCCGTTATTTATAAGTTGTCCGATAAAGCCATCTTTTCTTCCAAGCATGGCAGGTGCCCCATCCGTGCAAACGGATGCTAATTTTTTTGACACGGTTTTCAGGTCAATCCTTGCGTTTACAACGTTGTATACATCGATGCCTCTTGTTTTTTCGAAAAGTGTTGTCAGGCAAGAATATCTTTATGTATAGTAAAGTCATAGTCAACCGTTTGTATGGCTAGTAAAGCTGACTAATAAATGTAACATCGCAAGACTCATTTAACGCAAGTGAAAAGAATGAGCAACACTTAAGTTTTTCACTTAAAATTCTATCCAAGTAATTGTTGAGATCCTCTATTCTTCTTGTCACAGTGTTTCGCGATAACGGAACTGTTTGCCAAACTCTCCCCACTCTCTCCAAAACAGGTCAACATATCGACACACTTTTTTTATAAAATTTCCATCAGAAAATGGTTTTAAATGTTGAGCTATGTGGAAACTTGCTACATATGAAGCTTTGCACAATGAATAGTTTTTCTTGTTAAATTGTATTTCAGAAAATTTGAAAATTAAACTTTTTATTAGAAACTAATATGGTTAAGCAAACAATACATTGGGGCTCACAAAAATTCAACTGATTGACTGACTGTGAAAAAATCCAACAACAATATACATTCGGCTTAGCGAGCTAACGGTAAAGCCTTTGAAATTGTTGTTGCTGAGTTCAGCGAATGCGCGGAGATCATAACAAAATGAAAAATTGTTTTTGCATTCTGCCTTGTCGATGAATGAGCCATGTGCTATACACGAGTCGGCTTTCCCTATGCTAAGAGCAATTACAAAAAGAAAATGAGCTTGAAGAGCAATGGCCTGGGCATCCCTGATTCAGCTGCTTGCAAAAAAATTATAGAAGGTATATTTTTGAACAATAGGATATCGTTTATGTCCATCAATACTTTACTAGGCGTTTACAAATTCAAAACTCATACAAAATAGAATGTCACATTTTTCGGCTAGTTTGCGAAAAAATGCGAAAAAAGGAGAAATTAAGAGAAATTAAATTACCCAGAATCTTGCCCAGGAAAGTGAACCATCAAAGACTGGTGTAAGAAGTTTAAACAATGTTGTGTGGACAACGATGACGCTGAACTTAGTGGTCGCATAAAGATGTAACTTCTATGGCAGAAAATATCGTAAATATCCGAAAAATGGTATTGAAATACCGCAAAGTGAAATTAAGAGGAACTGTCGCCTCAAAGAGGCATAGAAAGCATGGAAGAAGGCATTTGCGAACATGTAGAGTATATACATATGTTTATTCTTAATCAGCGTCACAAGACGAGTCGATATAGTCATGTCCGCCTGTCTGTTTGAGTAAAATTTTTTCGCTCAGTGCAAGACAAATAACAAAAATCATAAGCTCATAACATGAGCTCTTAAATCATAAGATTTTTCAATATTTAAACACTTTTTACGAAAAAATTAAGGTTGATCACTTGGGCTTATCAAAACCGGAATACTGTTTCCTTTTTCTGCAAGGGTATATTAACTTCGGCTTGTCGAAGTTAGCTTTTCTTTTCGTTTTAAAATGGTCTTTGAATATTTATTAACAAAATTCAACAAAGACTTTAAAAGAAATTATGTAGGGGAGACCGGGGCTAGTTGGACCCTTTTTCACTAATGGATTTTTTCTGGTTAAATGGCGAATTTAAAAAAATAAAAATTATTAGTTTAAAAAAACTAAAAAAAACGTTTATAGTAAATCCAACCAAAAAGTAAAAAAATAATGTTTAATATGTTTAACGATAAAATTGATAGATTCCCTGTCGGAACAACGGGCCAGCAGAGTTGATGGTGTTTAAAGCGCTGGGATGAAATAAATCTGCGTGCTGGAATATAATTCGCACTATATTGATGCACTAAATCTCCATGATGGAATACAACTCCCACCATATAAATACACTAAATTTACATGCAGGATTATAATTTGTACTATGTCAATGCTCTAAATCTGCATTTTAGAGTACACGTAGCAAGAAATTATCTTCATTTGGCATCCCAACGCTTTAAACACCATCAACTCTGCTGGCCCGTTGTTCCGACAGGGAATCTATCAATTTTATCGTTAAACATTTTAAACATTAGAGTTTTTTTTAGTTTTTTTAAACTAATAATTTTATTTTTAGTTTTTTTAAACTATTAATTTTATTTTGTTTAATGTTGACCATAGTTTAACACTAAATATGTACACTGAAAAAACGTTTAGTAAACTTATACATTACATCACAAAAAAACACTTACCTCGACTGTGTTTCGAACCCAGGACCACTGGCACTAGAGACGATATGAGCTTGTAACGCGCCGCCTTACTAAAGCAAAAGTACATATTTTTGACCAAAATAAAATTATTTCATTTTACAACTCGCCCCGACAAGGGTTTGAACTCGTGACTTTCGGACGGAACGATAAGTTTTCCGACAACTTAGACAGGTAGACCAAGTTTAAGAACCAAGTTAACCAACAAGTTTAACCAAGTTTAAGAACAAATCGGTATCAGGTTAAGAACCAATATATATGCTTAGTGTTACGCAGCCAGATAGCCAGTCACAAGTGAAACTAATATGAAGCGTTTAAAAAATAGAAAGCACCATAATATCAGATGAACATTCAGCTACATCCATGATTTTTCAAACCAATCTAAGCAGTCCTTCAAGAGTGGCTGAGCATTTTGTGGGGTGTTGTCAAAAGGTCCAACTTGCCGCAGGTACGGGGTAAGTTGGAACCTTGTGCGGGGCAAGTTGGGCCCTTTAAAAAATAAGACTCCTTCTTTGGATAAATCGTTTTTATTACTTTACTTTGGTCAGTAATAGTCATTTATACGTTGATAAGGGAAAAAACTATAAATTTTATTACGGGTTCTTCGGTTCTTTTATTTGTTTCTTTTTGTAAGTTCTCATCAGCAAAATCAGTTTGGTAAGTTTGTATTACACGAAATTTTAGTTTCAAAAATAGTAAAAGAGTGTAATTATTGTAAATCGGGATAATTTTTTGTTTCTTCACACAAAATTAATTGACTGGCACATGTCAAGGAATAAATCTGGGGGACCAACTTACCAGATTGAAAAAGTTCCAACTAGCCCCGTTGCTTTTTCCAAGCTGTATTGTACCATAACTAATATTAGAATTAACGGACAAATTAAAGAGTGGGCTATTTTTATAGCTAACAGATACACCTAATAACGGTGAATTTTCCTTTTGAGAAAAAACAACATTAAATGGTGGAAAAAACACAAACTTAGAGATGTGAAATAGTACAAATTTAATATAAAAAACAGAAAATCTTTTATACTTGTCGAAACAACGGTACCATTTCAATGAAACTTTGTTTGTGAGTTGGTATTCACAGTGCACATACACCATAAAAAGATGGCAGCTCTAGAGGAATTTAAAGTAATTAAAAATGCATTTTTTCTACTTGCCCCAGGGACCAACTAGCCCCGGTCTTCCCTACTACAAAGTGCAACACAAAATTCTGAACTCAGTTTTGACTTTGGAAGTAAGTAAAAATCGAAGTAATAATCGTAAGTAGCTTATGCCCATTTAAATTTTTAGTGGTTTCCTTTGAGTTTGGTTTTAAGTGCGCCTTAAAGTTCTGGAGCAAAGTTACATTTTGAACAGCTATGTTTATCTCGTAAGCGGTTCAAAATGTCAGGTAAATGACTTCAGGTAAGAATACAAGAAACTAAATTGTAATGCAGTTAAAAAACAAATATCGTATCGAAAAAATAACATCCTGAATTTTTCGGCTTTCTTAATTTTAGCTCGCACTAGGTGTTTTTTAAAAAAAGTTTTTTTTGTACTTTAGTTTTTTTGAAAATTCTACAAGACCGCCGAATACACAAACTTGAAATTTCAATCCGCTTCCGAGATACACATAGCTACACAAAAATAAAAATCTTGAAACTACTATTTCAGTTAAACCCGAACCAATGTGGCAAAAGTAATAATGCAGAATTTCTAATTTCCAATTCGGACATTGTCGCGTGAAGACGTGTTGCCGGTAAAAATTTATCGACAATTTATTTACAGTAAATTTGTACAATTACACATCTCTAAGTTTAACTTGGTTTTTTCTCAAAGGTAAATTCGACATTGTTACGTGTATCTATTAGCTATTAAAATAGCTCACTCTTTAATTTTTCCGTTAATTCTAATATTAGTTATGGTACAATATAGCTTGGAAAAAGCAACGGGGCAAGCTGGAAATTTTTTAAAGGGGTTAGTTGGCCCCCTAGATTAATTCCTTGGCGTGTGCCAATCAATTAATTTTGTGTGAACAACAACTCTTTTACTTTTTTTGAAACTAAAATGTCGTGTAATAAAAATTTACAGAACTGGTTTTCCAGATGAGAAACAAATAGATGAACCGAAGAATCCGTAATGAAATTTAAAGTTTTATCCTTTATCAACGTATAAATGACTATTACCAACGTACAGTAATTAAAACGATTTATATTAGGAAAAAAACATTTTTTTTAAAGGACCCATTTTGCCCCGCACAAGGTTCCAACTTACCCCGTACCTGGGGCAAGTTGGCACCTTTGACAACACCCTCCAAAATGCTCTGCCATACGCCATTAAGTCAGAATAAATCCGTAAGTGAAAAAGGTGCCAGCTAGCCCCTGGCTCCCCTATATAGAATCTTAAATTAAAAAGCTATCTGACAGTCAAGATGACTGACGCGAGACTTAGGGGCTCTAATAACAATTGCTAAGACATTGCGTTGCAATCGGGTCCGGTTGGAAACCCTGGCTTGGCCCCTGGCGAGCTGGTTTGAATAAGAAGTTAGCTTGGTGTTGTAGGACGCTTTTTGGGTTTCAATTGCTCGCTGATGACTTTTGCAACTTCGTTTGGTTAAAACAGAATTGGCTCAATGACAGGCTCAATGGCCCAGCTGCCTGAAGAGTCTCTTATGGGAATTTCTGTTTCGGCCGGCGCACTTAGTTTTGGGTGGGCCCTCCACAAGGGATGCTGGTGGGTGAAAGTTTCTCAATGTACTGACTTTGTGATTTTTTTTTGCGATACTCGAAGAGTAAGCAAATACTGTAAACGTTGAAATGTCTGTCTGTCCGTCTGTCTGTCCGTACAAACATCGAGATCTCGGGAACTTTAAGAGCTAGAACAACCAAGTTTTGCACACAGACTTCTATAAGCAAGGCGCAGATCAAGTTTGTTTCAAAACCTAATAACTCCCCTTTTTACGCCCACAAACCGCAAAACTCTGTGGTGTTCACATTTTTAATGCTAGAGAAAAAAAAAAAATAAATGGTTGTATTGAAAATATCTACCAAAATATCTAAAAATCTGGCCATTTTCAAGAAATTGTGAATACAAGCGCGTTACAAATTTTTATTGCGCTAAGTAGGCCAAACTTTTTTTGAAGAGGACATTCAAAATTTATTGCACTCGAAAGCAGGCAAAATTTTTTTTGAAAAGGGGTAAGGGCCTCTAACGTCGTCAATTAAATCAGTTAGTTTCCTAAGATCTGTAGACCAGTATGTATGGCTGCCAGGTAAAACGTAGCCCAGTTTGTTGCATGTTTTGATTAATGCATTATATGGTTGCTTTCCTTTGGGGGTCACAAGGCGGGATCCCCAGTGCGTGTGCTTGGCGTTGTATTCTCCTGCTGCTATGAATCGCTCTCCAAGTGAATTGTAGAAGTCCACGAGTTGGTCTTCGGTGACTGCCCAACTGTTATTTTATCGATGTAGCTTGCAGATACGTTTTGCAAGCCTTTCGTGAAAGTGGTGTTTGATGCGGTCTCGTATTAAGATGCGTGTTCGGCCATGTGCTTTACTATCTGGATGATTGGTGCCGTGGAACGTGTATCCCTGTATTTGAAAGTTATATCTACTGATGAGATGCTTTTCTGCCAGCAACATAACGTCGATGTGGTTTTCGTTCAGAAATTGAGTTATTTCAGGTTTATGCCGTGAAACACCATTGGCGTTCCACAGAGTTATTTGAAGGCTAGGCATAGTTTATTTGGACTGCTGAGCTGCAAGCATTTGTAACAAGATATATTGATTTTGCATTAAGGTTTTCATGAGGGACATACATGCCATCATAATTTGTTGTTATTATTTGTTGTTGTTATTGTTGGATGTTATTAATTCTCGGCTCATTGTGAGCTGTGCCTGATCTTAGAGCACTGGCGTTAGGAATGCCGTTGGTGGTAATTGAGGGGCCAAATGATGATCTGGATGTTTTTGCAAAGAAAACTTCCGGTGTCGTTTGTGATCTCATGTAAGTGTTTTATGTGTTCAGGGAGCGTGCCGTTGTCGCTCGTTGCATCCGAATTTTCATCTCCTTGTAGACAGCCTCTGTAGTTTGCTGTGTGGTTTCCTTGGCAATTGACACACTTTTTAGTGAGAGAGTCTTCCTTGTTTGCAGGGCAGGGCTCGGAGCCGTGGCAGTTACCACAAGCTACACATACCTGACCTGAGGGTGCAGTAAGTCCCGGTGTGTCCGTATTCCTGGCAATTTGTGCATTGCACTGGCCCGTCCCGTTTGTGCGGCTCTTCTACTGTGATCCTACGATGCAGCAGGTACTGCAACTTGTAGATCGGGTGCACTGCGTTTTTTTTCAAAGTTCTGCTGTCTGGCTCCAGCTCGACCTTGAATAGTGGTTGTGGCTTCTTGTTTTTGTTCATAATGTTTATAACATTTTTTGCACAAAAACCGTTTTCCTTTAAAGCCTCTGTAATTTCAGAGGGGGTCACATCGGGTTCTATTCCCTTAAGCACAAATTGCAAGCCTTTGCAGCTTTTTAGCTGGTACGTGTAGTAATTTTTTTTGGCATCGTTTAGGTACTTTGACACTGCTCGGAAGTCGTCTTCAGTTTTTGTTTGCAGTTTGGTTTCGCTTATATTCCCTTTCATAAGCGGGTATAACATGAAATGTATCTTTTCCGACTAGCTCAACTATTTTGTTGACTAGGGCATTCGAGATCTTCTCCCGAATAAAGATAGGTGGGGGCTTAAGTTTCCTTGGGGCTAACTGTTCAGACTCGGTTTCAGGCTCCGCCAGAATGGAATATCTATTTTCATTTAATGGCCCGAGATTTTCAGGGCCTTTGTTGGTACGGTTTACTATGGGCTTATTGCCGTCAGATTTTTTTGGGGGTGTTAGCTTGCGCTTGGAAATGTTAATGTAGCGATCCATGCCTGTCTGGATGGCCGAACCCGCTTGCGGAATTGTCATTTCTTCAATCGTAGCTTTGTTGTTGCCGTTTGACCCGATTTTTGCACTTGGTTGTGTTGTTGCTTTACCCGCTGCACAAGAAGAGAGTGAAGTCGTTATTGCATTGTTGGCTAGAGAGACCGTTGTAGTTGACGTGGTAGTTGCTGTTGTTGTTGCACTAGGTGGCAGAAGCTCGGTTGGAGTTTTGCATTGCTCACTCCATGGCGTTTGAGCGGTGAAAAGCAGGGCGGGAGAGCAAGAACTAGCTCTCTGGTTTTCGGCGGTCAGTAAACATGCACTTTCTTGCACTTTCGATTCTGGAGTATAACTCTTCACAGAGAAATAAGCATTGTTACGGGCCAAAGAGTGACGACGTTTGTCTTGCTCTCTCTGAATTTTTTCTGCATTTGCTGATCCACGTTCTTACTCATTTGTTTATTGATAGTACGGTAAGATTAATTAATTAAATAATTAAAACTTTAGTTTACGATATGCGATTAGCATCGCGCAACGCAAAACCTCGCGTTTGTAAATTTTTCGAACGTTTTCGACTGGGTGACTAATTGTTTTTCCGGAGCGTTGAGAAAAACCGGTCTACACGCGACTGAAGTATTTAGTATTTAAGATTTGATTTACTTATTGTTAGTCTCAATGGAGGGAAGATCCAATAAATAAAATGCAAATGTAAAAAAAAAAAAAAAAAAAAATGTATCGACAAGTGTAACCTCCTTAAATTATCGCAACATATCGAATAGGTTGCCATTTTTAACTGAAGAACACTTTTTTCACCAAGCGACTTAGTGCGCAGTCGACTAGCTCCCGTTTTTATATAGTTTATAAAATAATAAACCTTTAAAATTGACTTAATTGGTGATTTATTGAATTGACGACAAAAGGAACAAATACACTAAGACGACACGGGTTTGATGGCCAAAATTTGGTCATTCGAGCCCCATCTATACAAAAATATAACCTTTAACCAAGTAATTGCCTCAATAAATGGTCCTTCTTTGCCTAATGGACGGCACATGGATTACAAGATTACAAGACTAATGCGAAATTTATGTGTTGCCGAGCTATATCTTGGACATGCACACATAAAGGTGTACACAGACACATACACATTGACGACGACTAGATGTGTGTGTGACGCCATGACGCAATAAAAATCTCGAACATATGTACATACATATTGTCAAGTACATATTATTCTTGGGTGTATGTTAAGTCAAATATTGGAGATTGTTGCAACCAAAAAACAGAACAATGCCGAATACACGTTCCAATAAGAAAAAAAGAGCACAAACTCAAGTGACGTCACATCAGCAAAAGCCGCCTGCTGCACAGTCGCAGCTGGGAATAATGGATACGCCACGACCAAACATTGCTCTTTTAAGTCATAATGAGCAAAACTTACAACATGATCAGTCGACTGTTACGGTAGTTCCAATGACCACTCCAAGCCAGAAGACTCCAGACAGGAGCAACGAGGACTCAGGATCTGAGAGAAGCCAAAGTTCAAAAACTTCAGCTTCAAATGGTGCACTTAAAAGAGCAACAACAACTAAAAGCTCAGCGAATGCAGCTCGTGTTTCAGGAGAAGCAATTGGAACTAGAGATGCAAATGCAACTCACCGAAATCGAGGGCGCAGACAGCCTTCAAGACGAGCAGGAAGACAACCTTCAAGACGACGAGGAAGGCAGCATTCAAGACGACCAGGACAACCAGCAATACAGGCAGGAAACAAACTTCAACGGAGATGGACAAGCCGAGAGCAGGACACGTGAGTGGGTTAAATCAAATCAACGCAAGCAAGCGTCAACGGATCAAGATAAGGCTGCTATCAATGTAGATCCAATTGTTAGTTTTATGGCAAGGCAGACAATCAAACAAGAACTACCTACATTTAGAGGGGCACTGACACTAGAAGGGCACTGACAGGTCGTGCTAAAGACAATAAACACGTACAATCACTTCTCCATCTGCCAGACAATGTAAATGATGTAATTGTTATTTTGCGAGATCGTTTCGGAGACTGTTGTCATATTGTAAAACTTATGATAGACAAAATTACACATTTCCCAGTAATAAAAGATGATAAATATGACAGACTCATCACATTTTACGATATGCTTACAAATCTCATGCAACCATTGTTGTCATTTAATGATATTTATCAAATAAGTAATAATATGTTGTTTGAAGAAGTTTTAGAAAAAAGTTTCGGAGGGGGTCACATCGGGTTCTATTTTATTGAGCATAACTTGCACGCCTTTGCAACTTTTCAGCTTGTACGTGTAGTAATTCTTTTTTGGAATCGTTTAAGTATTTCGACACTGCTCGGAAGTCATCTTCTGTATCGGTTTGAAGTTATTTTCGCTAATATTCCCTTTCATAAGCGGAATAACATGAAAGTTATCTTTTTTCGACAAACTCAACTATTTGGTTGACTAGGGCATTTGATATCTTCTCCTGAATAAAGATAGGTGGGGGCTTTAGTTTCCTTGGGGCTTATTGTTCAGTCTCCGACTAGTTTGTTTCAGGCTCCGCCTGAATGGAAAATCTATTTTCGTCTAATGGCTTAAGATTTTCAGGGCCTTTGTTGGATCGGTTTATTTTTGGTTTATTGCCGTCAGATTTTTTGGGAGGTGTTAGCTTGCGCTGTGTTGTTGCTTTACCCGCTGCAGAAGAAGAGAGTGGAGTCGTTATTGTATTGTTAATGACAGAGACTCTTTTAGAGTCTTGAATTGCTCACTCCATGCCGTTTGAGCGGTTAAGAGCAGGGCGGGAGAGCAAGAACTAGCTCTCTGGCATTCGGCGGTCACTAAACTTGCACTTTGAAACACTTTCGGTTCTGGAGTATTACACGTGACCGAAAATAGGCGTTGTTTCGGGCCAAAGAGTTTGTCTTGCTCTCTCTGAATTTTTGCACGGGCTTCGTCTTGATGTTTTTGTCGTTGAGTGCGCTGATCCACGTTCTTACTTATTTGTTTATTGTAAGTGCGTAAAGATTTATAAAATAATTAATTAAAGTCCTAAGTCCACACACCTAAGATACTTTTCCAGCTCGAGGTTTTTGCCTCCGCTGCGTCGTGTAGCGTCGTGGTGATGGTAAGCCAGCATCGAGCCATGGGAAAGTCAGCAAAAATAGTCCTGATGAGTTGTCTAGCAAACATCCCTAGCCAGCCACATACGGAGCGCTCCGAAGCAGGAATGAAAAGGGACTCCCGAAATAACACATCGAAGGAGCATTTCCGGAGCGCTCCGAAGCAGGAATGGAAAGGTACTCCTAAAGTAACACCTTTAAAGAGCGTTTTCGGAGCGCTCCAAAGAAGGAGTAAAAACGTACTCTAAAAAAGAACCTTAAGGGAGCATTTTTGGAGCGCTCCGAAGTGGGAGCAAAAAGTGACTCCCAAAGAAGCACCTCGAGGGAGCTTTTTCAGAGCGCTTCCAAGTGGGAGCAAAATGTGACTTCCAAAACAGCACCTCAAAGGTACGTTTTCAGAGCGCTCCTAAGTGGGAGCAAAAAGTGACTCCAAAACAGCACCTTAAAGGAGCGTTTTCGGAGTTCAAACCCTCGTTGGGGCGAGTTGTAAAATAAAATAGATATATTTTGGTAAAAATTATGTCTTGTCCTTGATAAGAACTTTGCTTGTGTGGCATAAAAAAGCCGGTATTAGACTTATCTTATATATAAAAAGAAGTGTACATTTTGATTGTCACTCCATAACTACAGAACGGCTCGACCGATTGCCATATAATTTTTAGGGAAGGTGCAGGGAGGAGTGATGATTGTTTTTTTTTTTTATGTTTATTTATGCCAAAATAATATATATTTGGACTTTTTTTTGGGGGGGCATAGTTTGGGGTGGGGGAAATGGGGCCATATATGGCTTTGTATGAAAGAAAACTTTGAAAATAGAATCCCAACAGAAAATAGTGCAAAAAAAAAAACTGTAAGCAAACGTTAAAACGTATGTACCGTTTAATCCCAAAAAAAATGTTAAAAAGTGAGAAGCCATATATGGCTTTGAATGCGGTAGAGGGTTAAATCCAAAATTGGTCCAGCCATTCGTAGTTTAAAAATAAATTTAATTTTTGTCAATTTGATTTTGGTTTAAAATAAAAGTTTGTTCACAGATTGCGATTAAAGTCATAATTTTACCAACCTTGCACAAAATTCGCTTCGAATCGCAGAATGTTGCTAAAACGCATTTAGACCATCCTCTGCTGAAGAATTCGCGGTTTCTACTTTTTTTGTCATCATTGATATTAAAAGTAAAGGTCCAGTGTGGGCCATCCTCTGCTGAAAAATTCGCGGTTTCAACTTTTTTTTTGTCATCATTGATATTAAAGGTAAAGGACCAATGTGGACTATCCTCTGCTGAAGAATTCGCGGTTTCAACTTTTTTTTGTCATCATTGATATTAAAAGTAAAGGACCAATGTGGACCATCCTCTGCTGAAGAATTCGCGGTTTTAACTTTTTTTGTCATCATTGATATTAATAGTATAGGGCCAATGTGGACCATCCTCTGCTGAAGAATTCGCGGTTTCAACTTTTTTTGTTATCATTGATATAAAAGGTATAGGACCAATCTGGACCATCCTTTGCTAAAGAATTCGCGGTTTTAACTTTTTTTTTATCATTGATTTGATCGAGAACTGTAACGTGAACAAGAGTATGATCCTGAACTTGAATGTTCCCAAATTAAATGACCATCAAAAACATGTCTATGATACCATCATGCTTCTTCGGGAATCCCTGTTACCAAATTAAATGACCATCAAAAACATGTTCAATCGTCCAATGCATGATTTATTTGATCGAGAACTGCAACGTGAACAAGAGTATGATACTAATGAACTGCGAACATTTGTGAACTTGAATGTTCCCAAATTAAATGACCATCAAAAACAAGTCTATGATACCATCATGCAAGCTGTACAAAATGAAGTCGGTGTATGCGCCTGGTGGTACGGGAAAAACATTTGTGATACCACCGAACCGTTCCGAACGAAAAATTGCATTGGCACTTGCTTCTTCTGGAATCGCTGTTCCCAAATTAAATGTCCAATACATGATTTATTTGATCGAGAACTGCATCGTAAACAAAAGTATGATCCCAATGAAATGCGAACATTTGTGAATTTGAATGTTCCCAAATTAAATGACCATCAAAAACGTGGATTACCGTTAATAATTTTGAAAAACAATGCATTCATTTCATAAAAAAAATGTAGAATATTTCATTTTTATTTTGGTTGGTTGCAACGAAGTGCATCTGGGCCCGCTAGTATTATATAAATCTAAGCCGCCTTCGACCTTGAGTTCGCTAAAAAACGTACTTAATTAATAAAAACTTAAGTTTACGATAGGCGATTAGCATCGCGAAACGCAAATCCCCGCCTTTATTAATTTTTCGAACGTTTCCGGCTGAGGTGACTAATTGTTACCCGGAGCGTTAAGAAAAAAACGTCTACACGCAACCGAAGTAGTGAGCGAAGTTAAGTGATCGAATAAGTGTAAACAAAATAAAGTTGCCAACGCGAGGCTTTATGCCACTCGCATACCGAATCCTTTAATTGAAATAAAACTAAGCCTCTAACTTTAGCTAATAAATAAGAAAGAGGAACAACGCGTTCAACGGCAGCATCAAGACCAAATCCGCGCTCAGCAGCATAGAGAGCAATATGAGCGTCGGCTCTCGTTGCTGTAAAAAATTGATGCCCAAATGCTGCTTATGACAGATCAACTCACCAATACTCACAAATAAATAAACAAATACATAGACATTCGGCTAACTGTAAAGATATTGATAGTGTTTTTGCTCAGTTCAGCCAATGCGCAGATAACAAAAGAAAATGAAAAATTGTTCTGTATTCTGCCTTGTCGATGAATGAGCCATGTGCATTACACGCGAATGGCTCGTCCTATAGCGCGAGCAATTACAAAATCAAAAGAGTTTGCAGAGCGGTGGGCTGGGCATTAGAGTGTACCGAAAATCAACTTTTTTTGATTTTCGATACACTCTACTGGGCATCCCTGCTGTAAAACAACGCATACTTTAAGGTTATCAGAGAGCACGCTCTTGTTACCCCGCGCTGCTTGCCCCCACTCCAACATCATGGAGTGAGCACCGTTACCCTGTTAATTTCTGCACCGGCTTTAATAACTACAACAACGGCGACAGTCTTGGTCACCACCGACACGCTTACGACTGCAATTTCGGCAGCGGAAAATATAACAAGATATAAAACAGAAAGCTTCAGTGCTAAAAGCGAAAACAATAAAAACAAAGAAATGGTAGTTGATAAAGAAAGTCGACAGACAGGCCCGGCCATGCAAACTGGTATGGACCACTACATAAATAAAACCAAACGGAAGCTTAGCCCCCGCGGTAAAATTTTTAGCAATAAAACAAAAATTAGGCTTTGGTGAACAAAATAGGCGGGATATGCAAAACGAATCCTGGAAAAAAGACGTTTGAGACGTGGTTGGCAAGCCAGCAGATCACCATCCTCAAAACAATGTCTTAAGGAGGCTGGTCGCAGACTCACCAGGGCTCTAAAGCTTGAAAAAGAAATAGCACAACGCAACTTCATTGGGACTTGGTCCCCAAGAACTAGTGAGATGGTTCGAAGGGAAGCTTAGCTGAGGCCACCAGGCGGGTCGCAGGTTGCGGATAGCGAACGGCCTTCCGGGAAGGTTAGCTGCGAATAAGCGTAAGCGAATAAGCAACCCCGGAAAACAGCGGGTATACCTACGAGGTATACCGACAAGACGCTTGTTTGGCCGTCTTACCACCGTAGCCTTACACACCCCCTCCCTCACAACTACCTACCACCATCCTATCCCTCACATCTCACCTCGGTGCCGGACTAAGATGTCATCCGACCCGTGCCGATAGTCAGCCTGGCTGGGGGCCCGAGTCAACAAAAAGCCCAGTCGCAAACGGAGGGTTCAGACAAGTGGCGACCGTCTGTCCTAACTGCGCCTTACCCGGGTACGGCGGATCTCTGCCCGGGCGGACCTTTATTTCTCCGCAGCTCGTGGGACTACAACATGAAGAGAAATATTATTATAAAAATCCCGCAGGATATCCCTGAAACCAGTGTCGCAAGACACTTCGAGGACACATCCCTCGACGGCGAGAGACCCCAGGCGGCAGCGCACACGCCCAGGATCTCACCAGCAGTTCAGGCCAGACCTGCGCTGCAGATGTTCCCAGCCAGAGAGCGTGGTGTGCCAGCAGGACTTACCCTGCCAGCACGTCCACCCCTCGCGTCTGATAGGCCACACTCTATTAGACAGCTGAAGAAGCAAGACGCCCTGCCAGCCCTAGGACAGCCCGGAGGACTGGACGACCCGAACAGGCGTGGCCTGCCAGGGTCAAAAGTCAAGTGGTACCTCAGGTACCTCTTGCAGGGCTTGACGCCAGAGGAGGCCTTAAGGAAGGCAAAGGAGCCGAGGGAGCAACCGGCAGTAGGAGCAGCACCGGCTGGCAAACGGCTGAACACCAGCCGCACACCACCCGCAGACACCCCCAAAAGGTCCAGGCATGGCAAGGTGGCTAGTGAGACAACCTCACGGGCCCCTAGGCAAGATGGACCTAGCACATCAGCAGCAGCAGCGGTAGAGAAGGCAAAGGTGCAGGCCAGGAAGATACCTTCCCAGCCTCGCCGAGACCATCAACCGACTCCCGCCGGAGGACGACCCTCTGGCCCGGCACCACCGCCCTCCGGACCCCGTCCGACATACGCGGAGGCTGCCAAGAAGGCATCGCTCATAAAGGTGGCCATCCTCCCGGAGAAGTTCCCGGTGGTCAGCCTGACCAATGAGGAGCTGTCTGGGCTACAGGAGTCCATCATGGACGAGATGCTCACGTCAGCGTGGAGCGGTCCGGTCATTTTCAGGGGGATCCACTTCAGGGTGGGTCACCTGATAATCGATTGCCTGGACGAGGGCACAGCTGAGTGGCTAAAACTTGCCGTACCTCAGCTGCGGACGTGGAAGGGAGTACCCCTTGAAACACGCACGGGAGACGACATCCCGGCAGTATACAACGCCACGTTGTTCTGCCCGAGGACCGCAGATAGGACAAACGAGGAGATTCTGGCCTTCATCGGTCTCCAGGAGAAACGACGGAGCTGGTGTAGGGATGGACCAGACCGGAAGGGATGAGATCGTGGAGTGTGACCACCATCTCAACTTCCGATATGGTCACGTCACCGTGAGCGGTCTGAAGAAGACTATGAAAGCTCCGGAAGAGGCGTCCAACGAAGGCACCTGCGAGGCTGTCGAGGATACCCTCGAACCACTAAGTGTGGAGCCGACGTCGCAGAGTGGAGAGGACAGTAAATCTGCCATGGAGATTGGGGACGACCAGGGGGATGGACACCCCATGTCATCCCAAGAGCTGGCCCAGGAGCTCCTCCTGGACGACAGCTGCGATGAGGCGGAGGTCACCGTGATAGACGGTGGTGGAGAGACTTGCTCGCTCTCTTCACCAGAAGTCACGGGGCACCAAACCCCCATCTGATGGCTGCAACAAGCAGCACTCGGCTAGCCCAGGTGAACATCCATCGGGCCAAAGCAGCATCTGCTGTCTTGGCCAGGATGATCACCTCCCAACACCTAGGGCTAGCCCTTGTACAGGAACCATGGTGGCACCATGGCATTAAAGGCCTGTACACGAAGGATACAAAGGTAATATGCGATCCAGGAGAACTACCTCCCAGATCATGCATTGTTATAAGGAAAGATATCAATTACAATATCTTTTCAGAGTTCCTGAGCAGGGACTGTGTCGCCATTTCCATCGACGGCACAGGAGCCACACAGAAGCTAGCAGTGGCCTCCGCCTACTTTGCTGGGGAGGAAGCCTGTCCACCGCCAGAAATACTCGGGCTAGTGGACCACTGCCGGAAGAACAAGATCCCCCTTATCATCGGATGTGATGCCAACGCACATCACGTGATCTGGGGCAGTACTGATGTTAACAACAGAGGTGAGCAACTACTAGAATTTATTTTAAACAATAACCTAGAGATTTGTAATGTCGGCTCCACGCCGACATTTGTTACCAAGGTAAGAGAAGAGGTGCTAGACATAACTCTGGCAACCAATTCAATCAAACCCCACATTAGGAACTGGCATGTGTCACCAGAAGAATCCATGTCCGACCACAGGACAATTTTGTTTGAGGTAGCCTTCAATACAAAAAGATATAGCCCTAAAAGAAACCCCAGGAAAACAAACTGGGATAAATTCAGGTCAACTCTAGAGCTAAATCTTTCCAACGAACCGTCAGGATACCCTAGACATCCCTTGGAACTAGATAGAGCAGTAGACAACCTAGGTCACCAAATAGTGAATGCCTTTGAAGACAGCTGTCCACTAGGCAGACAGAAACGGGAAACAGACGCACCGTGGTGGAATGCTAAGCTTGAACGGCTACAACGCACCACTCGAAGGCTCTTCAACAGGCCAAAAACTGAAAGTAACTGGGAACGGTACAGGCAAAGCCTGACGCTCTATAACAAAGAGATCAGGAAAGCCAAACGGAAGGACTACAGAAACTTCTGTGAGGCAATAAGTAACGTCAACGAGGGCGCAAGACTGCACAAGGCAATGGCCAAAAGTGCAACAGATAGTAATTTAGCCCTGAAGAAAGGTAATAACACCTTTACTTCCACGGATCGGGAGAAATTAGAACTTCTCTTTGACACGCATTTCCCGGGAAGTACTCCCATTACGGGAAATATTATGCGTGATCATCATAGAACCCCTAGGACAGTAGCAAGTGACTGGGCGACAGCCAAGTCTATAGTTACGCCCGAGAAACTTAAATGGGCTATTGGAACCTTCCAACCATTTAAGTCACCGGGATTAGATAGGATCTCTCCATCCTTCTTACAGCAGGGGCAGGAGCTACTCCTAACCCGCTTAAGAAGACTAATGGTAAGCAGCCTAGCCCTTGGCTATATCCCAAGTGCATGGTGCAGCGCTAGGGTGGTCTTCATCCCCAAGACCGGGAAGAAAGATATCACCAGCCCAAAGTCCTTCAGACCTATCAGCTTAACTTCGTTTTTCCTTAAAACGCTGGAAAAACTGGTAGACTACAATATTAGGAGAACAGCTCTCAGAGACTGTCCGCTGCAACACACGCAGCATGCATACAGAGCAGGCCGTTCAACAGACACGGCACTTTATCAACTATGCCGCACCCTAGAGGGGGCAGTTGACAGCAAAGAAATTGCTATTTGTGCCTTCCTAGACATAGAGGGAGCCTTCGACAACACATCACATGATGCGGTTCGAGCTGCCCTGTCTAGGAGGAACATAGATGTTACAACGAGTAAATGGATTGGTAACCTACTACAATCCAGACAGGCAACATGTACACTGGGCTCAGATAACATGACGATAGCAACCAGCAGAGGCTGTCCGCAAGGAGGAGTGCTTTCCCCTTTGCTATGGAGTCTGCTGGTAGATGAGCTTCTCAGCAAACTTGCTGAAAAGGGGATCCAGTGTCAGGGATACGCCGATGACATTGTGATAATAGCCAGAGGCAAATTTGAAGAGACACTCTGTGACATCGTCCAACTCGGACTCAAGATAACGCTAGACTGGTGCAGGGAGGTTGGACTCAACCTAAATCCCGCCAAAACAGTCATCGTTCCCTTCACAAGGAAGTACAAACTACAGAGAATGAGACAAATCTCATTGCTAGGAATTCCTATAGAAACTAGCCGAGAGGTTAAGTATCTAGGAATCACTTTAGATAGTAAGCTAAACTTCGCTTCCCATGTCCAAAAGACAGTGGAAAAGTGTTATAGAGCTCTGTATACCTGTCGAAAAATTGCTGGGAAATCCTGGGGAACCAGGCCCCAGATAATAAGATGGCTATACCTAATGATTGTGAGACCAATTCTCACGTACGGAGCAATTGCATGGGGTAAACGAGCTAAGCTCATCACCATACAAAAACAGTTACAAAAGTTGCAAAGACTTGCTTGCGTTTGTATGACAGGGGCAATGAAAACCTGTCCTACAACTGCCTTAGAAGTTCTGATGGAGCTAACACCACTCCATTGTGTAATTGAACTTCAACGCAAAGCTACCCTCCTGAGAATAAGCACTGAGGGCACGGGTAGTGGTTGCATTCTAAATAACAGGGATGCGACTAATCTGTTAGGTGAGGTGCCCCTAATACTTCACCCTAGGGATGAAATGACAGCCGAATTAATCTTCGAGCTGAACTTCACAGCACACTTAGGCAATAAGAAAGATTGGACCACATTGTCCGAAGTGCACCCTATGGCTAAACACACCATAGCATGGTACACAGATGGATCCCTGACACAAAAAGGCACTGGCCTTGGAGTGGTAGGGCCCCGCATAAAATACCACGAATCCCTTGGCCAATACACCAGCATATTCCAGGCTGAGGTATGCGCTATTGGACGTTGTGCAGAGCTCAACATACAGCGTGGATATAAGAATAAGGACATCTCGATCCTTTCGGACAGCCGAGCAGCAATTACTGCTCTATGCAGTAATAAAGTCACCTCAAAGATAGTCCTAGAGGTGAAGAGTAAACTTAACCGTTTGGGCAGTCTAAATAGACTGGCCCTCAGATGGATTCCGGGTCATAGGGACATATCCGGAAATGAAATTGCCGATAAAATGGCAAAACTAGGAGCCGAACAGCCCCTGATAGGACCAGAACCCTACTGTGGCATAGGAAGGCACACAATAAAAGAATACATTAGGAAAGAGGAAGGCACCATGAGGCAAGAACACTGGAGGAATACCCCAGGCCTAAGGCAAGCCAAAACTCTAATAGAAAACTACAACAAGAAGAGGTTCGAGGAACTTATTCAACTAGGGAAGAATTCACTTAGGATCGTTACCGGATTACTAACCGGGCACTGCAGACTGAAAAGTCACCTAGGTAAGATAGGAATAACCAGCAGCAGGACTTGCAGATTCTGTGACATGGAGGACGAAACCTCTACACACATCATCGCAGACTGTCCGGCCTTAATAAATATAAGATGCAGAACCTTAGGATCGAGAACTCTATCACATGAGCTCTTAGGAAGAATCAACCCATCAAAACTCCTCGACTTTGTTCGAGGAAATGGGTTGATATCTGAGCTGTAGGCTCCGAATGGGGGTACAATAGATCTAAACAGGTCGCGGTACACTAACACCCCAATAATATAATAATATAATAACTTCATTGAGAAACTATCGCCCACCAGCAAAAAGCATCCCTTGTGGAGAGCTCACCCAAATCTAAGCGCGCCGGCCGAAACAGTAGTCCTTATTAGAAGCTCTTCAGGTAGCTGGGCAAGAAATGAAAAAGACTGTGCCTTAGCGTTTCACCTTCACAATGTATTCCGGCCTTAACCTTAACTGCTTTAAGCTGACCTGAACCTCGTTAGTTTGCGGTGTATCAATAAGTTGCTCCCACTTAATTTAAATAAATGCTATTTCGTCAGGTATAGTAAACGCACTTTTGATATTTTAAATTCTTATTCATTGTACTCACAGCTTTTGCCGCACCAAAGTGAGTCTTTAGACCTTGGGGTCTTGTTTGATTTTAAATTTAGTTTTGCTGAGCACCCTAACTATATTATACCCAAAGCCTATGCTATGTTTGGGTTTGTTTGGCAAAATAGTAGGGGAGAAGTGGGGGTTGTGGGCATGGGGGGGTTGTGGGCATCCCTACGTATCTTTTCACAAAATGAAGATTGACTTTTTTTGGTAATGTCATTCGCAAGCAATTACCTTATGTATGATTTATGCCAAATATCAAAGTAAACGAACGCGTTTGATTTTTGAAATGAACGAATTGGTTTTTTGTTGTGCTTGGAAAAGGTGGTGAAGTTTTTTTCAAAGATTTTCAATAGTGTATTAATTAAAGTGAATCGATTAAGAAGGTAAGTGTAATGCAGTTTTATTTAGTCAAAGTATTATACTAAATGGAACAATATCGATTTGAACCAAAAAATTTATGCAAACACATTTTTTAATTACTTCTTAAAATGTCTGTTAAAGTTGGTTGTGGGCACCAAAATTGGGGGGGTTGTGGGCACCCGTTTTTTTTTTGGCAAATTTTTTTATTACCTACAATTTCTTGTAAAATTGTTTTCAAAATTTGTTTGGAACCCACTAGAACATTCTTGTAGAAATCTTAGGCTCTTGGAAAAGGATCCTCTCCCGCTGAGAGGGATTATCACCAAGATTTGTAATTTTGCGATCGAGCTTTTCGTCCGAAATGTGTGGACATGCGGGCCAGTCATTACACATGTCAAAATTGTGTGTTCCGACGATGAATAACGCCTATGTAGTCTTTGAAATAAATAAATGGTCGTTATGTTGATATTGGTTGCAGTTTTTTTCCCATATTTTTCCATTTGCAGCATTTTTTCCCAGGGTGCTCACAGCCCCCCAAAAAAAATTTTAGCTGAAAATTACGGTTTTACAAAAGTCCATAAGAAATTTTTTCGCATGACGAAATCAAGTATGTTTCTTCATAATTAGTTAGTTAAGGTCTCTAGCTTTACACAGATACCCATATGTCCAAATAATATGCACTAGTTCGGTAATTATAAGCCAAAAACAAAACTATGCCCACAACCCCCACTTCTCCCCTATGCATTTTGACCCTTATACTAAGCTTTCACTTTATCCAGTATTTTTGCGCTCCAAATTAGATTATGCCTCATTCACATGGAACCCTAAGGCTTTTTCGCACATTAATAGAGTTGAACGCATTCAAAAAAAATTTGTCAAATTTGCTCTTTCTTCAATTAATTTTACTGACCCTTTGCCGTGTTATTCTAGCAGATGTCGTCTTGTCCGTTTTTATAGCCTTGAAGACCGGAGGAAAATACAAGCCTTACTTATCTTGAATGACCTTCTTGCCGGCAGCCTAGATTGCCCTGTGTTGCTTTCCAAAATAGACTTTTGTGTGCCATGCAGGTAGATTATGCCTCATTCACATGGAACCCTAGGGCTTCTTCGCACATTAATAGAATTGAACGCATTCAAAAAAAAATTTCTCAAATTTGCTCTTTCTTCAATTAATTTCCATCTTTCTAGCCTTGAAGACCGGAGGAAAATACAAGCCTTACTTATCTTGAATGACCTTCTTGCCGGCAGCCTAGACTTTTGTGTGCCATGCAGGTCTTTACGTTCTTTCGAACCATTTTTAAAGGCTTTATATTAGTTTCACTTGTGGCTGGCTATCTGGCTGCGTAACACCACTAAGCATACAATATATAGAGCAGCGACGGCAGTGCTGCCCAAAACGCAGAAAGCAAAATTTCAAATGAGAGTAAGAGAGAGTAAATTTTGAACAAGCGAGAGAGTAAGAAGTCACTTTGGTGGTTGTTTACGTATTCTTTGAAATTTTAGGGAATTTAACGTCGCTAGCTTTAAATGTTTCTCATATTTTTGATGTGTGAGAGCGAGAGGGACTATTCTTTCTGTTTGTATTTTTGACGTGTGAGAGCGAGAGGGATTTTGTTTTGATTTCTTCAAGGCAATTGCACTTGTTAGTTAGGAAATTTGTTTACCCCATTAAAGCTACGATTTTTACCGATTTCCTTTTTTAATTTTAATTAAGATATGATAAATAAAATTCTGAAACACTTAAGAACACTCTAGAAATTTTTTAGAACGCTTAATAAAATTCTAGAACATGTCCCTTTGTGCGTTCGCATAGTATTTTGTAGATCCTTCTTGGACGTTTTTCTAGAAGTTTCTGTTGGCTGGCTGTTTAACACTTTTTGGTTTGCATGCAGGCCTGCCAACTTCTTTTTTTTACCGATAATTTGTCGATATCTATAGAAGAGCGCGCTCTTTTAAACCGGAATCAGAAATTTAACTATTTATTTGAATTTTAGAACACTGTAGAAAATTCTAGAATATTATACAGAAATTTCTAAAACACTGTAGAACACTCTAGAAATTTTTATAACGCTTAAAAAAAATCTAGAACATGTCCCTTTATGCGTAGATCCTTCTTGAAAGTTTTTCTAGAAGTTTCTGTTGTTTGAGTGGGAGTATATAAATACGATGTTTAAAATGTTTAACGATAAAATTGATAGATTCCTTATCGGAACAACGGGCTACGGTCACAAGCACGGTAACCTCTCTCTCAACCTCAACTGCATTGATAAGAACAACAGCTTCGGCTTCAGCCGTAATCCCAATATCTTCGCCAGCAATTTTCGGCTCACAAACACAAATGCTATGACACAACCGATGTCGGCGACTTCTTCTCTCTATTTGCAGACAAAGCAAAAGCAAAACAAACCCTTTGTGCAAACTGGAATCGACCGGTATATTCAAATAAAGAGAAAATTAAGTCCTAAACAGAACCGGGACTCAAATGCGAAAAAGATATCAAAAACGGTCACGGCGGTAATACAAGATACAAAATTTCTGATAACAGATTTGCAATCCTTGGGGACCATGATGATGTAGAACCTACCGTAGCCAGTCCAAAGCCTGTACAGCCACCCCCTATTTTTATTCGTGAGCAAAATAGTAATGTAATGTGGAAAATTTAACAAAGCTAATCGGAAAAGGTGATTTCTTTGTAACAATACTTCGGAAAGGAAACATAATCGAAACCAAACTACAAATAAACAATGTTGACAACTGTCGTATAGTCACTAAATATTTAGACTCTATGAGTACGAGATATTATACCTATCAACTAAAGAGCAGTAAAGGGCTCCAATTTCACAATGAAAGGAATATAACCAACAATTCCGGTCGCTGACTTAATCGCCGGACTAAAAGAAAACTGGTTTGACGTAAAATCCATTATAAATATTTTGAACAGGGCAAATGTTTCACAGCCAATGTTTAAAGTTGAGCTCAATCCCGACAGTACCCTAGCCCAGAAAAACTCGGTTCATCCCATATACAAGCTACAATACTTGCTACATCGTACAATAACAGTGGAGGAGCCGCACAAACGACAAGGGCCCGTCCAATGCTCAAACTGCCAAGAGTATGGTCATACTCAGTCGTATTGTCAACAACAATCGGTTTGCGTAGCATGTGGGGACATCCATTTACTTGAAGCTTGCCTTGCCAGCAAGTCGAATCAATCAATCCGGAAATGTAGCAATTGTGACCGAAACCACACAGCCAATTACAGGGGTTGTCCCGTTTATAGGGAGATAAAGTCTCGTACCGCCAACCAAAAATCCCAGGTGCGTCCCCGACAAACACCCCAACCGTTCATACCATCATCGACATCGCCAGGAGTTTCTTACGCCGCAGCGGTCAGATACCCTGCGACATCCTATACCAGTAGTCTACATGCAGGATTGCGGGAACACTTGTGAGGAGTTAAATAAAAAAATTGCGGAAAATTGCGCTTTTGAAACGCAGCTACTACACAAAACTGACCGCCCATCCAAACGAACTCGCAAGATCGCCCATCAAGTCGCCTTAGAAGGAATTTCAATTTACAGCCCACCTAATGTAGAGGCCTATCCGTGCCTGAACCTACTTCATAACTGTTTTTAGAGTAAAATTTGTAAACTTGTTGTTAGTCTCTATAAATTGAGAAGATTCAACAAATAAAAGATTAAATGGAGAAAAAAAAAGGGATTTAACCCTTCTGTGAGCGGAAGATTTTTTATACGTTGTTGAGCGGAAGACACAAATGTGCATCGTTTTGAAACGCGTATATCTTAAAAACCTTTATTTAGAAAAATTTGAAATTTTTACTGAATATGTATTAACTCAAAATCATTCAATTTAAAATTTAAATTTTTAAATTAAGCCTACACTAAAAAAAATTTTTAAGTTTTACCTTGGAAAAAAATTGCAGGTGATATTAATTACGTAAAACTCGCAAACAGATCATACAATTGAAAAACGGGGTATACTACGTTATAGGACTTTTAATAAGCTTTCCAAAAATGTCAAATGTGTCATACTTTCTTTAGAAGAAGTCACTATAAAAGTAGTTCAAAGGTCTAAAAACGTGCAAAAAATGTGTGCAGGTAGTTTGTTTTACCATCAACCCTTTCTTGGGTATTCCAAAAGGAGCCGTCGGCAGCTGCACCTGGCGGTCATAAATGATTTCGGTGATTTGTGACCGTTACTTTTTTAGCAATAGTACCTAAAACCACAAATACCACTTTTGGACATTTATAGTAATAATTATGGGATTAAAACAATTTATTTTTATAAGAATAATAATTTTGAAATAAAAATAATACTAGTTTTCTAGTATATTTGTGGTATTATTAATCAAATTTTATATAAAATAAATGTATTTTTCAACAATATTGGTTGTTTTTTTTATAGTTTTACCAAAGAAGGGTATAACACATTTGACCATTTTGGAAAGCTTATTGAAAGCCCTATAACGTAGTATATCACGTTTTTCAATTGTTTGATCAGTTTGCGAGTTTTACGTAATTAATCTAAACTGCAATTTTTTTTTCAAGGTAAAACTTAAAAATTTTTTTAGTGTAGGATTAATTTAAAAATTTAAATTTGTAGTTTAATGATTTTGAGTTAATAAATATTCAGTAAAAATTTCAAATTTTTCTGAATAAAGGTTTTTTAAGATATACGCGGTTTTAACACGATGCACAAATTTGTGTCTTCCGGTCAACAACGTAGTTAAAAAAAAGTTTTCCTAATAAAATCCAAGATTACCAACAGATTTATTTAAAAATCGGCAAACTTGTTTAGAATCGTTGAAGACGAGCTTCAATTTCAAATCGAATTTCACACAACCCGAAATTTTACAAGCATACTCGAATGGAAAAAAAGTTCCTTCCGCTCACAGAAGGGTAAGTTCGAAAAGGGAAAATATATTTTATGATCGTAAAGCACAGATGGTTGTGTTTAAAAGCAGTAACAAAGTATAAAAAATAAGTTGTCATTCTTAATTTGTTAGTCAAGCGCGTTTTTCCTGTTTTTTTTGTAAAAAAAATTTTAAATACTATTTTTCCTAGTTGAAAATTTAAAATCTTTTTGCATAGGAAGGGGAAAAAACCCAGAAATTAGCTAAATTACATACATAAATGATCATAAACAATACCAAAAACAATAAATGGAACAACAAAATCAAACGTGTGTCTGATTTGGCAAAATGGGTCCTAAGAGTCTCTTAAGCGTCTTCGCTCTATGGTTTCCTTTATCGCCTGTTGCTTGTATGCAAATCTGGCGCGAAGAAGTCTTGTACAAGGCATTTTGTTTAATACACTTATTGTTAAGTGAGACTTATGGAGAAGTTCCAATAAATAAAGCGCAAAAAAAAAGATAAAATGAAATATTAAAAAATGTCTTGTACTGTCAAGTACTTTCTGAATTGATGATCGTAAAATTGTTGCACATAGTTATTTTAAGTAGGTTTTGACTGATCTCGACATATTTTCAGACAATTATGTTGATCTACTTGAAAGCCAGAAAGTGTTTTGCCTCTTAAACCCTTAAAGTCTGATCCAAATATTTAAGAAACATACAGCGGCTCTAACATAAAATTTTGATGTGGGCATTAGTTGTGTTCTGTTGTAAAAAAAAACAGAAGTCGATGTCACAAGCAATATCTGGTAGCGCTTAAACTGGTATGCGCTGCGACTTAAAATTTCGCATAAAAACTACTAAGACCATTCCAAAAAAAAAAACATTTACAAAAATTTTAATACTTGAGGAAAAAAGTTTGGGTCAAAAGGGTTTTTTTTCCGTTTTTTTTGGCATAAAGTCAATTTTTTTTTTTTTTGTATTTTAAATTCTTTTTATATTTAATTTTTAAACACCCTAGACAGATAAAAAAATTAACAATAACATATGGAGCAACACTGTTCAGTGGCGAGCTGTTAAAGTCAGCTGATTATGTACCATTGTTTTGTATGAAATTGGCGCGAAAAATTGTGCGACTTTGATCGTTTGTTGTGGAAAAGCTTTACGAAAAAGTTAGATGAATAAATATGGAAAACGATTGTCCATGTATTTAAAACTAAAGTTTACCAATGTTTGTGTCGTTGTTTTTTGTTTTTTTTATGTGTATTTTAAGAACAATATGAAATAAAATAGTTGTGTTTCATGGATCAGTACATTTGCATTGCAAAGTGTTGCACAAAGGTTCAAACGAGAAACTATTAACCAAAGTGTGCAGATTAATGAGAAACTAACCGTTTTTGTCCGAATCCACACGTTTTCGAAAAAATCAAAATTTTCGTAAATATATTTTTTGAATACTGAACTGGTTGACATTTGGAGCAACAACAATCGCTCAGGAGACGCCTTACAACACCACATATTGAGAGTGATGAATACTAAAATGTGGTCTTAGATAATTGTTTTTTTTCATTTAATATAAAGAAAATATGAAATAAAAATGTTTAATGGAGCTTTTTTGCATGTCGGCCAGATCGGTTATATGGCAGCTATATAAAATAGTGCCCCAAATCATTTGAAACTTGGTAGGTCATCTTGGGAGCTTAAAAAATGTATTCAAACCAAATTTCAATAGGTTAGAGTTTATGCCAAAAAAAACGGAAAAAAAACCATAGTGCGACGCACAGTGTCCAAAATGGCAGATCTTGCACGTATACAAAATTAACATCTTCTTAACGATTTAAGCTAAAAATCTAATTTGGGGATTCAACATCACATTTTTTGTTTAAATGTTTTACTGCATGAAAATGATTAAAAAAAAATTGTCAATCTGAGCTGTTGCCATTTTTTTAACAATCTAGATTAATATGCTGAGTAAGCATTTGCTGTATGATCCAGTTATATATTTTTATAACAAACTTCGAAGTAATTTTGGACCTTCATATTAAAAGTGGATCCAAGGTAACTTATAAACGGTTGAAGAGGTCTTCCGGACGTTCTACATCTGTGATGTTCCTGAAAATCATGGAGTCTTAATTACGCGCGTTAAGCGCCTCCTCCGAACTCATCCCAATTGGGTGCCACATATTTTTAATTATGTATGCACCATGTATAAGCATTTTTATGAACAGAAGATTTTATGGGTAACCACAATTTCACTTCCACTTTTTCACTTTTCACATGCAATTTTTTCGAAAATACCGCTCGAGCGGTAGGAGGGCAGAGCTTGTAACTAATACGACTGAATTGCTAAAATAATGAAAAACATGAAGTTAAATCGAGCTTATCAACCGTTCAATTAGATATACGCGCAGCTGCACATTCAAAGAGACGCAATCTACAAAAATGGCCTCCACAAATGTAAGACATTGAAATATTGCTAGTCTGCGATTTTAAACCTTTTTATAAGGGGAACTGAAAAGTTCTTAAGAATAATTTAAGCAATTTATATAGTGGCCTACACAGTGTTCCAGTTTGAAAAGACTGTTTAAATATATCAGTAGTTTCCAGAATTTTTTAACATCATTTTAGGCATTTTAGATACTATTAAGTATTTTTAAAAACTTTTTTAACAGACTTTTTTAGTAACATTAAAGTAAAAACTACGAATGGTTTGAAAAAAAGGGGTGTGTCCAGCCTACGCACGCCAGAAGTGAAACACACAAGCAAGCGCATTCTTTTTTTTAGATTTTTGCGCTCTCAACTTTGTGCAAGCGCGCTAAGAGCGAAGAGAGGAAAGAAGAGGACAGATAGAACGTTCGTCAGCGGTTAGAGAGGGACAGGGGAATAGACAATTTTCGTGACGGTCATGAATCGGTTTTACTTCGTCCCCGAAAATCCATAACGCGCCTAAAAAAAGTTTTACTTCAAAAAATTGCTAGAAAATCGTAGTTACACCCGGCCATTTTGTAAAAAACCTCTGTTGCGGTTTCCAAAATAACTAACCACCAAGTCAAAAAAAATTGTTGTTTTTAATTTTTTCGTTAGTTTTTGGTAAAAAATCCTTTTTTCGGTAATTTTATTTAAAGTTTTTATAAAAGACAAAAAATTCGGAGCGCAAAATAAAAACACGACCGATCACTGTTAAAAATTTTGCTTTTATTTATTGAATTTTCTCTTAATTTTGAGACTAAAAATAAGTTCACGAATCTTAACATTAAAATTTAGCTAACAGTATAGTAAGACTGCATTCTGGTTGCGCTTCCCTAAAGTCGGTCGCTGGGTTGGAAAGTCATTGCGACGGAGAAGTGATTGGTTGCTCAACCTTGTTAGACCTGTCGCCAGGGTGCAAAGATAGTTTGGTAAAGCACTTTTCCTTCTGTTCTGCGATGACTGCTTTGACTGTTGCAATGTTTAAGTCATGATGTAAGTTTTCGTTGCGAACGTACCACTGTGCCCCGGTTATTGTTCTCAAGATCAAAATTGCTATTTCTGGCATTCCCCCATAACTGAGAGCCGTACATCCATATTAGTTTTAGTACCGAGTTATATAACAGGACTTTATATTCAAGGCTAAGGGGAGACCGAGCGTTAATAAGCCAATAAAGGCTGCTGGCTTTTAGGTGTGTTCTTTTGGCTTCAATGTGCCGGCGCATGTGAGTCTTCTGTCGAGGTGTACTCCTAGATACTTGCTTGCGGGAGTAGAGTGTTGTTTAACGTGAGTGTTCACTTCAATGTGCCGGCGCATGTGAGTCTTCTGTCGAGGTGTACTCCTAGATACTTGCTTGCGGGAGTCGAGTGTTGTTTAACGTGAGTGTTCACTCAGAGTTAATTTTCCAATCTGATAGCCATTTTTCAGCATCGACCAGATGAAGAGCTAGCTGCGCAGTTGCATCGGGCATTTTGAGCCGCTAAGAATAACTGTATCATCAGCAAACGTAGATGTTGTTAGTCATGTGCTTGTCCGGATGTTTGCTGTGTAGAGGACATATAATGTTGGCCCAAGCAAGCTACCTTGAGGAACTTCAGCTCCAATAGTGAAATCGTCAGCTATAGCAGTGTTAAATCTCACAGCAAATTTTCTGTCGTAGAGGTAAGACTCTAAAAGCTTGTGGGTATTGTAGGGGAGCATTGTCTTGATCTTGTACATTAGACCTTTTAGCCAAACTCTATCAAATGCTTGAGAGACATCTAAAAACATGGGAGTACAGTACTCTCGTTTTTCGAACGCGTTCCGAATTTCTGATTTTATCCGGTTGACCTGCTCAATTGTTCCGTGCTTTTCTCGAAAACCAAATTGGTGTGATAGGATTTCTTCCTGGATTCTTAGGAATTTGTTTATCCGAGTCAATACGCATTTTTCAAAGAGTTTAGATAAGCATGAAAATAGGCTTATAAGTCTATACGACGTGGGGATTGTGTGTTCTTTTCCCGGCTTTGTTGTCATTATTATAATTGACTTTTTTCATCTCACTAGAAGGTGGCCAAGTTTTGCGACGGCACTGAAAAGATGTGTGATAGTGCAAATGGCACATTATTGTGATTATTTTGGGGGCTATGAGGTTGCAGCTCGGGGATTTTTTTCGGATTCAGTTGATTTTTTATGATGTTACCGATTTCGTTTGTGCAAAACCCATTTGACTCGTGTTGGAGCTGGGGTTCATATGGTAAAGGGGGCAAAGTGAACGCACTAGTGGCAGGATTTGGTTGCAAGACATTTTTAAGGTGATTGGCAAACGTGCTGGCTCTATCTGCATCGCTGCGCGCCCAACCGTCTTTGGGATTTCTAATATGCATCACAGTTTCTTTCGGTGAGTTAAGAGTTGGGTGAACTCTTCATAGTGAGTGTTTTGTAGAAGATGTTGACAATTGCTCTATGTAACGGCGGTGGACATATGCTTCTTCTTGCTGTAAAACTTTAGTGAGTTAACGTGAGACATTGCTTAAGCTTTGCCTAGCAGATGGCGATCTGTGGGATTGCCATTCTCAACGCAAGCGTCGCTCTTCGAGGACGAGCTGTTCGGTCGCAAAGTCTATTAAATCGTTATGTTTTGCATGTAGGATTGATAAACAGTGCATTTGAACTTTTCGCGCACATTCAAGGGCCTGTATTTCCGAAACTATTATTCGGATCGACATTTACACATTTTAGTCAACATTTTGTATTCAGATTCTGAAATTATTTATAAAAAGAAAATACAAAAAATCGAACTTTTTTTTTTTTTTTGTATGGAGACCCTTAAAATTCAAACCTTGGTAGCGACCCCTAAACCTTGACCTAAAAAAAATAAAAAAAAGGTATTTCATATTTCGAGGTATATATTCGAATTCGAAAGTGCCCCGTTGCAAATTCAAAATCGTCCAAATAAGGACCACCCTAAAATAAATAGATGTGGCGTGTAGGTAGTTTTAAGCTTTTTTTTTTTGATAGTGGTGCTTAATATGGCTTCTGATTAAAATTCCAGTCTCACCATGTGCTGTACCCCGGATGATTTGTTCCGTAGAATGAATAGCCTCGTAATTAAAAATTGTAATTGTTTGTAAGGTGTGTTTCTGAAGCGGCATTATGTCAATGCGGCTGTCGAGTAGGAATTGAGCTTACTCAAGTTTATGCTGTGAAACGCTGTTAGCGGTTCACGTAGATATTCGTATGGAAGTCATTATTTGGATTGTTGTGAAACCAGCATTTGGATCAATAGATGTTGGTTTTGAATTAAATCTTGCATAGTTGTGCGCATAAACGACATAAACTCCATAAGGCTTTGTTGCAGACTGCATATCATAGCTTCAAAATTGCTTTTTGGCTGCTCCGGCAATTGATGCTGCTGAGCCGTATTCTGTTCTGACCTGTTTTACCGAAGAAACAGGCCACCATTTGCTTCAAAGTGCTTGTTCCACGAACAACTTTCGTTGGATTTGGCTCGTCTTTGAAGACCCACACGGTCGATTGCTGTTTTTTTTTTTGGGCTCATAAGCATAGATCCATGATTCGTCACCTGTGACGATCTTATAAACGTCTTATAAAACACCGCGATTGTATTTTTTCAAATTTTTTTTGCACCAATCTACACGAGTATTTTTTTGAGCGATTGTCAAATTGTGCGGGATCCAATGAGAACAAATTTTTTTTACGACCAAGTGTTCATGCAATATCGAATGTATGCTGGTGGAAGAAATACCCAAGGATGCCTCTATCTCACGGTATGTCACATTACGATCTTGCATTATCAGTTCATGCACGGCGTCAATGTTCTCTGGATCAACGACTGTTTTTGGACGACCTTCACGACCTTCGTCTTCGAGCGAGCGTCGGCCACGATTGAATTCATTATACCAGTTTTTCACAGTGCTATAAGATGGTGCTCCATCGCCATACAAAGATTTAAGTTCATCGATGCACTCTTGTCGTGTTAATTCACGTCGAAAGCCATGAAAAATGATTGCGCGAAAATGTTCACGAGTTTATTCCATTTCCATAAACAACACAAATTATGGCCGTACGTCAAAACGTTCTGAGCACGTTTCTGCTAAAACATGTCAAACTTCCCAATGAAAACGTCAGATGGCGCCAGGCAACACTTAGTATGGCCTAGGCCAGAAATATATGTATTTAGCAGCCTACGTAACATGTTCATTGTTTTTGTTCTGATTTTCGGGCAGCGGAGCGGCAGACGTATTATTATTTGCGCTGCTTGCTTTTGTTGACAAAGTTCCTGTTGATGCCGTTAAACGCGCAGTCGATACCGTTGCAATTGTTGTTGTTGTTGGTACAATTGACGTTGTTAAAGAAATTGCGGTGTTTGTTACTGCTGGAGAGCGAAGGTCAGTGCATACCTGCATTGGAGCACATTCAGGGCTCCTTGGCTGCAGAGACATCGAGGGAGAGCAAGAACGCGCTCCTTCGCTCGCAACGTTTAAGAGTTCGGTCAAGTTGGGGGTAATTGACTACGCTTGATGAGAGCTTACATAATTTTCAGTTGCTTTAAAAGAGAAGTCTGCATTGTTTCTTTGTTCTGAGAGCCGTCTCTCGTTTGCTAACGCTGACGTTGTGTGCGAACGTCGTTAAGACTCATTGTAATCGAGGTTAAGTTAATTTGAGTTTTAAGTGTTATGTTTTATATTAATTAATTGACTAGACGCAGAAAGCGTCTCTTCGCGTTATAACAAATTTATTAAATTAATCACTGCATTGATTTTCTTAAATACTTTTTACCGAAGCACACTAAATATACGTCTGCATGCGACTCGAGCAAATTGGGAATAAAGAATGAACTATAAAAAGAAAGTTCATCCCATGTTGAATGCAAAATCAACTCTGCAATTAAGAACAATATATCTTACAAAACCAAAATACGAAAATAATGTGGAGCGGAAATCTTAACGCACAGCGCATCTAGCAGTTTAAACTATATGGCAACGTTCAGTGGTTCGCCATTTTAACCACTCGGTACTTAAACGATAACAGTTTTCTGAAAAGAGGAACCGTGGAATTTTCTGTGAGAGTCGGTTGAGCCAAGGTGTGTATAGGAAAAAAGAATTGGAAGTTGTGAAAGATAACATTATTTGTTAAATATAAAACAAATTTGTAACACATTTAATAAACTGTGAAAATACAGAGTAACTAAGATGTTGTTAACTTAAATTTGAAGTTTTGTACTAGAAATATGTGAACTAGCCCACAACGTGTCAGAGTAGTCCCCAACTAGTTGGTGACGGCTCTTATACTGGCTCTTAAACAAAAAAATAACCGCGGACATGACTTGTTTTATGTTCTGAGGCCCGTTACCTTACATTTAGTATAAAGATATGAATTTAACATCTTAATTCTTTATTCTGGTAAGAGCAGTAGTAGGCGCAGTTGGTTGTTACTGTTGCTGATATTGTATATGTCGGAGGGTTGTCCATTTTACGAGTAATTAAATGTCCAGCAGCAAGTTCTGGTCGTATTCTCAGCGCTTTCTGAACCAACTCCAAAAGTCAGCTCCGATTTTATACTTTCGACTCATGCTCTGCCATGCTTTTCACTCAATTTCTAACTCCTTTTGCTTTCTTCAAGAAGTGCAAGTCATTGCTATCATAAAACTAAGGAATTCCAACAACAAGCAAATTAAAGAAGGCCGTGCTTCACTTGCTCTGACAAAGCTAATAAAGTAGGCCCTGTTTCATTTCATCCGACACGGCCTTCCTGACCAATCACACGTCCTCATGTGTTAACTTAAAATCACAATACTCTCAAACGTCAGTTCTTAATAAATTTTTATTTGCGATACTCGAAGAGTAAGCAAATACTGTAAACGATCAAATGTCTGTCTGTCCGTCCGTCCGTCCGTCCGTACAAACGTCGAGATCTCGGGAACTATAAGAGCTAGGACCACCAAATTTTGGGCACAGACTTCTAGAAACAAAGCGCAGATCAAGTTTGTTTCAAAACTTGACCACACCCCTTTTACCGCCCAAAAACCGCGAAAATCTGTGGCGCCCTCATTTTTTACGCAATCGTTACGGTTTTAAAAGAAATATAATGATATGTGCACTGTCTTACTACATTCCGAACCATTTTGTGCTCTAGTAAATAATAAAGAAGTTATAAAACGATTTGCTATGCCTTAAATCTAGTCTACGTACATATTTTACATACACGTGTTTGTGAATGTGTAATGTAGCCCCATAGGTGGCGACTCTATTGTTTTTTTTTCGTTTTGTTTTTTTAAAGAGGGAAAATGAGTATCGCAAATCTTATAGTCGGGAAACCCGACTACAGCGTTCTTTCTTGTTTTTTTTTGTTGTTAACAAACATTTCATTTGTTTTTCTTTACATAAGTTTTGAGGCATTTAGACAAAATAAGCAAATTAGTTTCTTGATAACATTTCTTAATTCTATTCATTTGATTATCATATTAATCAATTCAGATATGATTAATTACTGGTGTATTTCCTTTTACACCCAATTACTGACCCTCGCTATAACAAGTCCTTCTGTTATGGTGCGGTTTCCACTGACCCCCGCCACAACAAGTCCTTCTGTTGTGGTGCGGTCTTCACTAACCCCCGCCATAACAATTCCTTCTGTTATGGTGCGGTTATTCTATCCAATCTTGGGATTCCATGGCATCCACCGTGCCATCCATATTTTCATTCCCCACTTGAGCCGTCTAAATCTTTATCAACTTCGTTGCTTATTTGTCTATTTGGCAATGCCCTCAAAAATTCATGCGCATACTTATTTGTTATTTTGCCTGTTAATAATTTTAAAATGTACCGATCGCCATCTTAATTTTTTTTTAGCAATACATGGGGTCCTACGTTATACTTTATTATGTTTGCTTTATTCTTATCAAACCTGAGTTTGTCATAACGAGCATTGGATTCCATGTTTTCTTTAGCTTGTTTTCTTAAACATTTCCTTTCAATTAAATTATCCTCTTCATCACCTGATGATTAGCATTTCCAATGGGCTGACCTTGGTGACTCGATACGCCGTACAATTCATTGCCAGCTGTACTTCGGTTAAGGCGTCTTGCCACGACCTCTGACTAGTTTCGACGGCGGTCAACATACTCTTAAGCGTGCTCATTACACGTTCTACCTGGCCATTTGCTCTGCTCGCACCTGTAGCAATTAAGTGTAGCTCAAACCATAGACCTTATCCAATGTTTTCTCCCAACCTAAATGCATTATGGATTCGTGGACGTGATTAATCACTGCCCATCTAAATGCCCTAGGGATTACAGGCAAACATTTGGTTTTACCGTTTCTTTGTATTTTTCTTAGTTTATACGTTTTGTCTAAGATTTTCGGCAATTCGTTATTTTTAAGCTTAGCTAATATCTCTGCCACCTCAGGGTCACGTATCTGTTCAGAAACTTGCCAATTATCAGTTATCTCAGTCAATTCAACCCGTTTTTCAACTATTTTTTCCACACTGACACATTCTTAAACTAGGGGATTCGCAAAGACAAACGACTGTAAAAAGGCCTACCATCGATGCACCCTCGGTGATAGGTCCGATTTTGTACGACTTGCATTTAGCGAGTTGCAATCGGTAAACACTACAAATTTTCGCCCTTGTAAATAATGACGAAAATGTTTAATAGCATTGAAGACTGCCAAAGTCTCAAGTTCGTAAGAGTGGTATTTTGATTCAGCAGGTGACGTGCATCTACTGAAACATTCAACAACATGGGGCTTTTTATCTATTCTGTGTACCAATATTGCTCCACAGCCAACTGAGCTGGCACCTACGTGCAGTTACATGAAGTATTGAGTGTCGAATATTGTTAGCACCGGCTTCTGGGTTAAAACAGATATTACCTTCGAGCGAATTATTTCTTGCTCTAGCAGCCAAAATAAATCTAAGTTTTTCTTTGAAGCTAGCAAATACATGAAAAGGAAACACCTAAATTTTGCGTGGATTGGGCTAACCTGTCCAATACTCACTACAAATCCCAGATATTCTACCCTATTAAGGAAATGAACATTTCGTTAAGTTTTTCCTTAAATTTGACTGCAGAACTTGTCTAACCACTGAATTTGAGCTCCAGAGTCGAAGTAAAATGGAACGAGCTCACCAGATAAATTTATTTTTCCCTGTGGCGGGGCCTCTTAGATCTTCTCGTTTCCGCTGGTCCAGATTTTTGGACATGGAGTAGCGTAGTGTCTCTTTTCGTTGCCGAAGTCCTTGGTGTCTGCATGAACTTAACTAAATTCATCAGGGTCCTGTTCTGCGCTTCCAACGCTGCCATATATTGTCCAAGAGTAGGCGAGGCTGATCCCACTTCTGATGTCGGAGGGTTGTCCATTTTACGAGTAATTGAATGTCCAGCAGCAAGTTCTGGTCGTATTCTCAGCGCTTTCTGAACTAACTCCAAAAGTCAGCTTCCAATTTTATACTTTCTACTCAATTCTTGTTCATTGTTAGTCGTCTCTCTCTAACATCTTATTCAGCGCTTAACGAACAGACCTCATGCTTTTCCCTCAATTTCTAACTCCTTTTGCTTTCTTCAAGAAGTGCAAGTCATTGCTATCATAAAACTAAGGAATTCCAACAACAAGCAATTTAAAGAGGGCTCTGCTTCACTTGCTCTGAAAAATCTAATAAAGTAGGCCCTGTTTCATTTGATCCGACATATACATATTACATACAAATACTAGCATAAAAAAGAGTTTACTAGAATCATATAGGTCTCGAGCGGGCTAGAGCCAAGGACGCCTGACAGTTTTACTAAGTGTGACGCATCGTTTTACGAGGCACACATTTTTATTTGTAACTTCTTTACACTTCCTACTTTATTGTTTAAGCTAGTCTATAAGTGAGAAACCCCATGAAGTATTATCCGTTATTAATATAAAATTAAAACCTAAGCGCGCCCTAAACAATGTTGCCATTTTCGTCAATTACACCGCGTTACCCGATCGGGCAATAATGTCGATTATTGCCAGATCGCTACGCTGTCAAACCGCCACGTGGACAGATTGACTATCGATGATCAGCACCGGTCGATATCCGACGAATGACAACGAAACCATGAGTCGATGACGAGTGGCAGCCCAAAAAGAGTCGATGTCCGAGATCAATCGAGTTCGTTCGCTCTCTTAGTTTCCGGTACAGCAGCAGGGAGCAGACGTGTGCTCCGCAACTTGGTAACTTAATAACTCGTGACGCAGTATTCAACGCGCGGTACAGGCTGCGTGGCCTAGGCAATAAGAAATCGGTGCAGCAGCAGGGAAATATCCCAGGACAAGGAAAATAAAGTGAATCTCCGTAATTATAAACCACAGAACCTTTGTGTTTTCGTTATTTGCGTAGTTTCTTAGAGAATAACCCAAATCCTTCCTGAACCTGTAGTTTGTGATCCCTCAGGCGTGGCTACGACAATACCTGGTATTCCCAAAGAACGCCGGCGTGCCCCTATTGGAACATATTTGCCATATTTGCGTTGTTCCTAGAAGATATGCCCAATCCTTCCGGATCCCGCAACTAGTGATCTCCAGGCGTGGCTACGACAATACCTGGTACTTCCAGAGAACGCCGTCGTGCCCCTGTTGGAACATATTTGCAATGTTTGCGTATTTTCTTAGAAAATAACCCTGATCCTTTCTGAGCCCGTTTTTAGTGATCCCTCAGGCGTGGCTACGGCAATACCTGGTATTCCCAAAGAACGCCGGCGTGCCCCTATTGGAACATATTTGCCATATTTGCGTAGTTCTTAGAAGATATGCCCAATCCTTCCGGATCCCGCAACTAGTGATCTCCAGGCGTGGCTACGACAATACCTGGTACTCCCAGAGAACGCCGGCGTGCCCCTGTTGGAACATATTTGCAATGTTTGCGTATTTTCTTAGAAAATAACCCTGATCCTTTCTGAGCCCGTTTTTAGTGATCCCTCAGGCGTGGCTACGGCAATACCTAGTACTCCCACAGAACACCGGCGTGCCCCTGTTGGAACATATTCCCACTTTTCCCTCCCAGATATAGGTTTCGCATAGCCAGGGGTCGTAAAGGCACGCGGGAGCACCCCACGTTCTCCCCCCCTCCCCTCTGGCAGGCGACGCCGAGCCCTACATACGAGCGTAGCGTACGCAACAACCGCGATTTAGCCGATCCAAGAACCCTCGCTCGCAATTTCCTTTAAAAGCAAGTCTACTATAGATTGCAAATTTCTTGTAAGGATCTCTGACACGACTGAGAACTTCGGTACATAAGGGTTCTGTTTTATGATTTTTTTCGGTTTGATTTGTATTATGTCGCTTTGTGCAGTTTAAGGACACGGTAGTAAATACCTTAAAAACAAGGTTTCCGGATGCGCTGGAAGTTCATGACGTATTACAAATTAATTGTAGAACTCAATAAGTAAAAAACTATCTCTGGCTTGGAGTCTAACTGGGGCCTCCCATGCAAAGCCAGAAACCTAACACCTAGGCTACTGCATTTACTCAAAACTGGAAGTAGTCAAATACCAGTTAACATGTTACTAGACTTTAACAAGTTTTTTTTTCATACTAGCTTTTAATTTTTATACAATGCACAATGGGCCACAAAGTTCACATTTTTGCAAAATTTCTGGCATTTCTTCCACTGCGTAGCTAGAAAGCCAAAGTTTGGCCATGTACATAAAAAAATTTTTTTTTATTTTTAGTATTTTTGTAAGATATAAGTTTTGTCAACCTTTAAATATGCCAACTTGCCGTGGGTACTACGTTAAATTTTATGAAAAAATCTAAACCAAAAATTTTTAAAACACGGGCTTAGCTTAGTAAACATTTTTAAAACATTAAAAATTAAAAAAAATTTAATTTAATTGAGTTTTTTAATATTTTAGCTCTTAAGACCAACTAAAAGCCTTGAAAAGTATGCACATATTTCACAGTTTCGACTTTGAAAATTCATAAAAAAAAATAAAAAGAGTAGCACAAATCCCGCGCCCCTGGGGGACTTGACAACTGGTCAAAAAATTTGTTTAAAAAGTTTTACTCAAATCGCGAAGGGTATTATTTGGCAGAAGTAAAAAAAAAGTACATTTTTATAAAAAAAAACAGCTTAATTTATCGATTTTTAAAACTTTTAAAAGTTGTGCTTGGAATAATTTCAATATTATATTTTTTATTTGCTAAATAAGGTATGTGAGAAACTTTTGTTTGTGTTTCGTATAGCTGTAAGCAACGACATTTTGGCTAGAATTTTAAAAATTTTTTGCAATACTTTACGAAGCTTTAACTTTTAAAATATGCCATAAAAAAACATACGAATCAATTCGTTTGAAACGTTGGCACAAAATAGCCCAACGTATTCTAAACAAGATCCCAATGCAACCTCTAGTTGTAGACCACCTTTTGGCGAAATGGGTACACATTTTTATTTGCGATACTTGAAGATTAAGCAAATACTGTAAACGAGTAAAGGTCTGTCTGTCCGTCCGTCCGTACAAACATCGAGATCTCGGGAACTATAAGAGCTAGAACCACCAAATTTTGCACACAGACTTCTAGAAGCAAAGCGCAGTTTCAAAACCTGACCACTCCCTTTTTTACGCCCACAAACCGCGAAACTCTGTGGTGTTCACATTTTTAATGCTAGAGAAAAGTTGCCCTTATAAATGTTGTTTGTATTGAAAATATCTACCATATCTAAAAAATATGGCCATTTCAAGAAAGTGTGTATATACATTTATATTGCACTCGAAAGTAGGCTAAACTTTTTTTGAAGAGGGCGTTCAAAATTTATTGCGCTCGAAAGAAGGCTACACTTTTTTTTAAGAGGGCTAGCGACTCTAACGCTTTTTTTTTGTTTTCTGTTCTTAAAGAGGGCAAGAAGTATCGCAAATCTTATAGTCGGGAAACTCGACTATAGCGTTCTTTCTTTTTGAATCTATATCTAGTCCGACTCTAACCACACAAAATTCAGTTGCTTTTTAACTAGTTGACATTTTCCCTGCAGAGTATAAATAAAAAAATCGTACTGGACAAACTGATACTTAAAATAGACTCATACACTTCGACAATCACTGGAAATGCAGCATCCCGTAACTCTTCTCTCCAGCTGGGGGGAAGAAGTAATTGAACTTGTGCTCGTCCTCCGTGCGGTAATGGTATTTCAAAGGATCGCTGGGTTGGTAACGCCAGCTTTTGGAGCCTTTCTGTATAAAGTGGTCGTGTGTCATATAAAATTTTCACCAGACTGTGGGTTTTACGCATGTGAACTCCTGATACGGGTAGTCCTGGTCCTTGGCATTCCAAAATGTAGAACTCAATTCCGTAGCTCGTTGCAACACCTAATGATGGTGTTATAAAGGCATCAAAATGTGAACAGTTTGTATAATAGTAGCGACTACTCCAAAGAGCCTCGCCTAAATCACATGTTATACATTGTGGTTCGTTTCTGTTGGTTATAAAATAAATAAATATTAAATTACTTAATTAAACGTGTCCTTACTTTCTTGTATCATCATGTATGGGGTCCTTCACAGAATATAGGTGCCTTTGACCAGGTTTTTTATCTTGAGTAGCCAAAAAGTAAACTTTATGATTTATGATATCCCAACATAATATTTTTATAACCTGAAAAAATGTAAAAAATAAAAATGTTTGGTTATACGCTTGTAATTTTTATTTTAAAAAATTTAGAAATAAGAATTGTTTTCTGATTTTTTTTTTTTAAGTTAAAATAGGTCTTATTTTTTGAAAAAAAAAAAGTTGACAAATAATTCAAACTTTCATTTTTTTAAATAACGGTTAAAAATATGAGTAATTTTCATATTTCATTATTCTCATTTTTTCATTTCTAAAATAAATGTTAAAAAATATGAGTTTTTTGTCAACTTTTATTATAAAAATTGAAAATAAAGACTGAACTGGCATATCTCTTGAACGGTGGAATGCCTTTTCAAAAAGCTGAATATATATATAGTGACATATCTGCACTGCGATTTCTCAACAAAGAACGAAACCGTTCACAAACAAACAGAATCGCCAATTTCGGCTTTGATTAAAAACTGTTACAGAAGCTTGAGATCCCGCAGTGCAAACAAACAAAGAAAATTGATTAAGTCCGAACGTCAACAATGCCGGAATTCCATACACATGAAAATCCAACACGATCGCAAAATCTAATAAGTCCGAATTATGTTAACATAAACAAAGAAGTGGCGATCGCATCATCCACAAGCGATTACGTCACCTAATGCACTAACAGTAAAATCTAAGACGCAAACTGAGGTTTCATGCTAACCAATTTTGCAACATACAGTTAGTCTTTTTCCAACGGTATAATAAAGATAACCAAGAAATAAAAAAAAATCTTCTGATTTTTTATTTCGGGCGAAGAACGACTCATGTAAATGGCGCAGTCGGTAGGATCTCTTTAAAAAAATATCCTTGCAAAAAAACGAAGTCGGGAGCTTACTGATCAATTAAAAGGATATTTCTATACTACTAGGATATCCAGATCAGCGCGTGGAATTGCCCACAGGTAAGCAATTTAATCGACTAGCTCGGAAGTGCAACTAAGAGATCCTCAAAAGAACCTAAGTGCAAAATAAAGGCACTGAAAAAAAAATTAAATTTGAACCGACTAGTGAATAAATTCAATTGGTCAGTGATAAAGTTGAGTGGAATTTAATTGAACACTATAAAATGGACCAACAACCACCAGCCCAAGGGCAACCACAAATTGGTGTAGCACCTAACCCATTGACGGAGCAAAACTTAAATCAGCTTTTGTCCCAGATCCGGAATATTCCAACGTTTGAAGAAGATCCATCTACCCTGGGAACCTTTGTCAGAAGATTTAACTACCTTTGCGTCTGTATCCTGCAACCAATGATCGACAGACAAGCGTTATCTTTGGAGCAATTGAACTTCAAATCACCGGTGATGCTCAGAGGATTCTGCAATTCTACAAGTCAACAACTGGCCAGCTCTTAGATCAGCCCTCATCGACTAGTACAAAACGCAGACCCCTGTGGACCTAATTTACAAGGAAACCTAAGAAAATTTTGTAATGAGATCGAGCTTAAACAGTTAGTTATAAGCAACAAATTAGAACTTGAGGGAAATCGAAATGAATTAATATTGTACACAGAAGCAATGTTTAGGACTACAAGAAGCGATATTTCAACAGTACTTAAACTAAAACAAGCGGCTCAGCAAGAAGGGCTATACGAAGAAAATGAAAATTTAAAACATTATAATATCAATGTTAATATAATTCAAAAGCAACAACAAACAAATTATACACGTAGCCCCTACCCTTACACTAATTTGTACAACACCCAACAATTTAATCCTGGCCCAGCTCTTTCAATTCAACCACACCCCAATCAACCCCAAAGAATGGCTCCACAAAATTAGGTTCCAATCAAATAACAGAAATATATATAGGTACATAATAATTAGACATCGGATTTTAGGTTTTTTGCATATTACGAATGCGTTGTCCAAAAAAATTTTCGTTTGCAGACAAATGCGTTTCAGATAAAAAGAATTTTTTTGGCACCTAGTTTTTTTTGCATATTCGACCTTTTTACATATTTTGAACCTAAAAAGCATATTTCGGAATATGTCAACCTTTTTCTACCTTTTTTACCTATTTCTACTGGAAAATATGCTCCTTAGTAGGCGTGTTCGATCCAAACTGTTTATGTTTAAAAACATTTCTCAGTCGTGCGCTGTGTTTTCTCAAGTGATTTTTAAAGTGGCGAAAGCAAACAAAAAGGACCATCGCATGAAGTGGCTGGAGGAGTTTAAAAGTGAGCCAATAAAATATTAAGTTAAAAGCCTATTTTTAAATAACTGCAGGTTCTGGAGTCCTTTAATCCAGAAGATGCTGACTCAATAAAATTAGCGCGGGAGTGTTTGAAAAAATCAAGCCTTCAATCAAATCTTATATTTATCAAAAAATATTTTGAAACACTACCACACTACATCACTTCTTTGGAAAAATCAGGGATGACGTTGAAGGATACGATGCAAACATTTGAAAAGGCCGACACTTTAATAAAGAGCGTACCAGGAAAAATCGGAAGAGACGTACAGGAAAAACTTAAAAATGTATTACACCGAAATCCAGACTTTTCTACAATTCAAGCCATCAACACATCAATAAACAATTACACATACTCAGTGCCCAACATTGCCAAGGAAAGTGTTGTTAAGTACACTTACTCGCCACTTACTTCATGCGACGTGGAGCGAAGCTTTTCAGCATACAAGCTTATACATTCGGAAAAAAGACAAAAACTAACACCAACAAACATGGAAAAACTTATAATTATATATTGTAAACAAAACTATAACTAAATTATTAAACACACAAATACTTTTTTAAACTATTTTACACAATTTGTATAAAACAAATAACAAAACATAAATAAAAAATATTTGTATAAAAATATTGATTATTACGTCCGGGAAAGGTTTAAAGGTGTTTTTCGGCCCTTTGATATTGGATTTCTTGAAATCTTTGCCCAATGGAGAAGGATGTGGTCGATTTCAGAACACCGAGATCTATAAGACCAGTATTGTTCCATTATTGTTCTTTTAGGGCTGTTGCACAGAGAAATCTTTATTTTAAACAAATACAAATCTTTCGTTTGGCTGTAAGTACCAAATGCCAATTTAATTCCCTTGTGTCTTAGTTAAAAATTGTTCTTAAAACGGTAAATCATTGAACTTCTGAATAGATATTTAAACTCGGCCTTTTTTGACCTAAGTCCACCTCTTTTTTGCTAATATGCCAAAACAGTCTGAAAGCTACTATTTTTATTAATCTATTTCCAAAATTTCACGATTTTTAGATCGCAAACCTCCAAGAAACCTAAAAAACCTAAACAAAACCTTTTTGACCTATTTTGACCTAAAAAAATAGGTCAAAATATGCTGAGCATATTCCTTAACCTTTTTTGACCTAAAAATTAGCATATTTATGATATGCCGATATATTCTGAAACCTACTATTTTTATTAGTCTATTTCCAAAATTTCACTTTTTTTGGACCGCAAACAAAAAAAAACCTAAAATCCGATGTCTAATAATAATAAAAGGTACACAGAGAAAAAAATTGATATGATATACCAGATATGTCAAAAATATAAATTTTACATGGTGAACATATCAAACTGATATGAAAAAATATCTTTTTTACATTTTTTAAACATCAAAACGACATTTTTAATGGAAATATCAATTTGGACCAGATATGCGCAGATCAAATTGATATTTTTTTTATCTGTGTATATATATAATTATAGGTTCCAATCGAATAACAGAAATAATACTTTTGACCAAAATAGGGGAAGTTACTTTTTTTTGATATGCGTTTTTATTCTGGTGTGTTGTGTGAAACTCAATTCACCTTCACACATGTTCGTGTTCAATGGTAGTGTTCGTAACCAATGTTGCCAATACTAGCATCCGCAACATTGCTGCGAACAGCAATGCCATTAACTCACTCACCAACCAAGCGGCCGACTCACCAAGTGGCCGTCTCACCAACGTACGTCAGCACAACTGAAGAGCCAACAAACGCTGGCCACAGCAAAATTGCGCTGACCCACTGAGCCAATGAGGAAGGGCCAATACCGCCGACCATAGCAAAGCGACCAAAGCTGACCCACTGGCAACAAGCTGGTGGAAGCATCGAGTCAGCAGAACGATGCTGACCCACTGAGCCGGTGCAATCAACGACACGGTTATCACCACACTGTACACTATATTTCCGCATACAAAGTAGTATATAAGCTAGTACCATTATATCAATAAAGGCAGTTATTGTCACAGAATCAACCCCGTGTCTTACTACTCTTTAAGCCGCGGAAACGGCATAGCTCCCGATCGTCTCGTCGGTTAAAACAACGTCTGCACGGCCCCAGGAGCATTCGAGACTCCTGCGCGGACAATCAGACAACGGTTTGAGAACAAACAGGTAGTATACAAAGTGTGGCCCTTAACAGTATCGGGCAGTATGGCAGTCTATACGTCTATGTCTGGAATGAGTTTACCGCTTGCGGGCCGTCCAAGTATCCAATTGTCAGATGGGTGCAATCTTTTAAGTCTTCTTCTGGTCATAGGTCTGGATAGTATCAGAGCAAGTCTGTTTGTATATGAGAGGAGTCTTGTTCTGTAACGGGTGGCAGTGTTAGTGATAGATGTACAAACAGGGTTAATTTTGAGATCTCGAAAAAAAATCGTCTTAAAATGTGTCATGTGTCTTAAAATTTAGGCTTGACAAAATTTAATTCAGGGACAGCTAAATAATACAATGAATCAAACAAACAGTCAAGTGGACATCGGGCTCAGTACCCAACGAATCACAAAAGAGAGTCAGAGAAAGTAAAAGTGGACAATCACGAACGCAAGTAAACGAAAATTATCAACAAAATAAAGAAGAAGATGTTTATGATGAAAATTAAAATTTTTTAATGCAAGCCTCGAACCAATTACATACATAGAAATAACTATAAATAATCATAATTATCGTTGCCTCGTCGATACCGGTTCAACAATTTACTTAATGAAAAGGAATTTTCTTAACGGGAGCATTCATAAAGATCCGACAATTATACGCACTATGACAGGTCATTATGAACTAAATGAATTTGTTAAAGTTGCACCTAATAGTTTATTTACTCAAAAAAAAATATTTTATATTCACGACTTTTCTTCCAATTATGACATACTACTAGGACGAAAGTTACTAGAGGCAAACCAGGCAAATATTGATTACACAAAAACATTATTTTTAAACCACGCAAATATTGATTACACAAAAACATTATTTTTAAAAATGAAACAATCTAATTTATAAAAAACCGTATGGGTATCCTTTTTCATTTGAAAATGAAGTTGAGTCTTAAATATAGGATATGTTAAAGCAAGGAATAATTAGGCATAGCCAATCACCTTTTTGTCCAGTCCATTGTGGATAGTACCAAAAAAGCAGGATGCTTCAAGTAAACAAAATTTAGACTTGTAGTAGACTATAGGGGCTTAAATGAGATCACTATAAGTGATAAATTTCACATTCCCAATATGGACGAAATACTAGGCAAGCTAGGACGATGTCAATATTTTACCACCATTGATTTGGCTAAAGGTTTCCACCAGATCGAAATGGACCAAAATTCTATAAACAAAACAGCGTTTTCCACAAAGTCCGGACACTACGAGTACACACGAATGCCATTTGGATTAAAAAACGCACCTGCAACTTTTCAGTGATGCATGAACAATGTTCTTCGTGAATTAATAAACAAGCATTGCCTTGTATACTTGGACGATATAATTGTTTTCTCTACGTCTCTTGACGAAAAATTGTTTTTGAAAAACTTTAAAACGCTAATCTAAAATTACAACTAGACAAATGTGAATTTTTGAAAAAAGTGTTGGAGTGGGGTGGCTTGATCTCCGCTTGGGCACAAGATCGTCGAATGGTGGGATGAGTGGGGCAAGATTCCTACGGTGGAAATAATAAGGAATATTGAAAACTTTGGGGTTGCGCGACGTGCGGCGTACGTGTATTTGGACACTTGTAAATAGGAACTAGCTTAACGTAATTGCTTCAGAACGAAGCGGAAGAGGTGGAGAGGGATAGGAGCGGAGCAGCCGTTACCAGCGGGAGAGCGGGGATACTCCCAGCAGTGCGAGCGAGCGAGATGGAAGATCTGGAGAAACTGCAGCTCGCCACTGCCGCTCAAAAGTAAGTAAGTAGTAAACTACTTGGCGTGAACATTAAAAATAAAATACCTCGGGAACATCTGCTTGGCGCGGCGGGATATGGAACCCAATAATTGGGCGAATCGGGAGCGTTGGAAACTCGCGCAGAGAAGTTGGAAATCTTAGTTTGGATTGTGGCGGATGTTTGCCTTGGAGGATCAGGATAGATCGGTACACTGGAGAAAGAGTTGCTTGGATGCAACAACGTGTGATGTCGACTACGGCAAGTGGAACAGCTATTAGCGCTGGAGCTATTAGCGCTGCAAAGTAATTTAGGCACAACTGTTTCTTTTGGATATAGGATGACTGTTTAAACATACGCATTTATAGAAATCTAACGAACAGCAGATAACAATGTGATGATAAAACGATATCTTATAAGTATGTCCACGAAGCCCGTTGAGGACCTAAATAAACACACTATTCTTATCATCTCTAACTACGCGTCGCGCTCACATCTGGCGACCATTTGTCGATTTTTAATCTAATAACCTATGCAAATCACTTCACAGTTTAGCTACCTAAGTTCATACAATTGGTAGAAATAAACAGTTTTAATTCAGAACTCAACGAATGTAGATGTGTTTTCTTTTGGATTGACATCTAACATTTTGGTCTTCGAACCGTTCTCCAAGTTTTCCCCTTTAAGGTAAGAAGCTTAAGAGATAAACCAGCGCCTTAACGAAATTATTTGTTCTGGTTGCTAGAAATAAATTCAGCACCTTAAAGACTGTTTCCGTTCTGGTTGCTAAAAATAATTGACTCATATCCACCCCACCCGCGGTAACGGATTGAGTATAACAATTATAAACAAAAAGACAAAAAAAGAGTCTTTTATGTTAAAAAAATAATAAATCAACAACATAAATGCTATTATGCATTAAAAAGTGAAAAGTTGAAACGCCGTTTTTTCGAGGCCATAACTTCGAAAAAAGTGAAGTGTATATATATAGTGTATAAAAGTGCCTATAGACTTTGATGAACTTTGAAAAGGAGATCACCAGGAATCATAAAAAAAACTAGAAGGAAGTGCCAAACAAAAACAAATCATCTTTAACTTAAAAAACGTGGCAAAATAAAAAACACAAAACAATCATCTTTAACCCGAAGGAAGTGCCAGCAACAACGCCAATTAAAAAAGTAAAGGAACTGGAAGGCTTAAAAAATACCAACATCGTCAACATCGTCAGCATCGTCAACATCATCAACATAATCGTCTTCAGCTCCACAATCTTCAGCTTCGAAAGAGACTCCAGATAAGTTAGAAATATTAAATTAGTTAATATTTTATATTTTACCATAAATTAAATTTTAAAAAATAAAATTATTAAAATGTTGTCCGACAAATCAATCGAGATCCTAAAGAAGCAGTCCGAAATAGTGGAAGAAGTTAGGGTATTTGAAGCCAAAGGGAAATTATCCTATGATGAGAACTTAAGATGTGAAGAGCTTCGACAATTGTTTATTTCGAATCACAGTCTTTTATTAAAGATTGGTGTTGTCGATCATGAGTATTTTAAAAATAAAAACTATGTTACGATAATGATGGTTTTTACTAAAATTACTTTAAAATTTGAAAACAATACTGAAGGTGCAAGTGGTGTAATACCAAAATCCTCAAGAACGAGAAAATATTACTAGGACAATCCCTGCTCAAGGGCAGGCAGAGTTTTTAAGGCACGTAGGGCATTTAAGAAAATATCTTGAGGAAACTTCTCAGCAAATGGAGAAGGGTAAGTCTTTCCTTAAGATAAGAAAAAATAAAATTGATTTTTTGTGGAATAAAGTTTCTAGTTCAATTGGCCAGGTTAGAAATGGTTTTGAGAATTCAGTTTTTGAGGACACAATTCTTAAATTAGAATTTGATGTTAAAAATATAATGGCGACCATAGAGGAAAGTCTCGACAGGAATGATAACCCTGCTGGAAAATCTGTGGTGGTCAAGGCAGAGGAGTTACCAACCCTGCCAAAAATTCAGATACCCACGTTTTTTAGAGGTTCCATTCTATTTAATGAGTTATTTACAGAACTCATTCATTTAAGAGAGGATCTTAGTCCATCTCTTAAATTTAATTACCTGAAATCAGCATTAAAAGGAGAAGCCAAAAACGTCGTTACTCATTCAATGTTGGGTTCAGGGGAAAATAATCAAGCGACTTGGGAAAACAAAAGAAAAATTTTTTCCGAGCACTATTAGTGAGTCAATTTATATTATTAAAACCAAGGCACAACTACCCGAATATGTGGATAAAATTTTCGCCCACATACTCCGAAAATTTAACAAAGACTCTCTAAATTTATATGAGAATCATGTTAAAAAGACAAAAGAAATTCAGGCACTTTCTGACGTCATGATGTTTTTGGAGCAAAGGCTCAATTCGATATCTTCATTTGTCAGGAAGAATAACCTGTTAAAAGGGTATTTTATAGTAATTTTAACAGTAATAACAAAGAAAATTGTTACTGTTGTAAATTACCAGGGCACTGGTTATACCAGTGTTACAAATTTAAAAATATGAACCCAATAGAAAGAAATTATTGGGTAAAGAAGATGCGCATTTGCGGAAAATGTCTTAAGCATCCGAGCAATACAAGGTACACCAGTGAGTTTACGTGCGCAGTTTGCACTAATATCACAATACGTTGTTACATATTCCTAACCCAAATGGGAAAAGAGTGAATACGTGTAGAACAACAGAACAATCCTTGCTAGCCACAGCATTGGTTCAAGTGAAATCAGTTAGTGGAGAGTATGAGCAATTAAGAGCCTTGATTGACAATGGTTCTCAAAGTACAATAATATCGGAGGAAGCTGCATAGATACTTCGGCTACCTAAAATTAAAAGCCATACAGAGATCAGTGGAGTTTCCTCAATTAAAAAATGCATATCAAAGCATAGGGTGGCCTTAAATATTATGCCCGTAAGTGGAAAAATTTTAGAATTGGAAGCAATTATTCTTCCAAAATTAACGAAGGTGCTCCCAGTGAGATCAATAGACATTGATAAAGCCAATTGGCAAAACTACCCATTAGCTGATCCCGAGTTTGACAAGCCTGGACGAGTGGACTTGATCATAGGAGCTGATTTATACACTCACATTCTTAAGGGTGGAATTAAAAAAATTAATGGGCTTCTGGGGCAAAAAACAGAATTTGGTTGGATTGTGTCTGGGTGCACTAAATCCAAAGGAAGTAACACAATAGTTGCAACCATCTCGAGTGCCAAGATTTAGAAAGATTTTGGGAATTGGAAGAAGGAGGACTTAGAAGCAGAAGTTTGTGAAGAAAATTTTAGAAAAACCACGCAAAAAGAATCTAATGGTCGATATGTGGTTTCCATTCTTTTTAAAGGGGATCAAAATCTGGGGATTCTAGAAATCAAGCCATGGCACGATTTCTCAATTTGGAGAAAAAGCTAAATTACAATAAAGAATTGAAAGACCAATATTGTAAATTTATGGAAGAGTACATGAGCTTAGGGTATATGGTTGAGTCAAAAACAAAAGGTAAATATTATCTGCCACATCAGGCCGTAATTAGAGATTCAAGTTTGACTACTAAATTACGAGTTGTGTTTGATGCATCAGCAAAAACAACTAATAATAAAAGCCTCAATGACATAATGTGGATTGGACCTCGAGTCCAAAAAGACATTTTCGATATTATTTTAAAATGGCGAAAATGGCCATATGTTGTTTCAGCGGACATTGAAAAAATGTACCGACAAATAAATGTTACTGAAAATGACCAAACATTTTTGAATTCGTTGTCCCTGAAAGCAAAATAAAAGATTATAAATTAACAACTGTCACCTACGGTACTGCATCAGCGCCATACTTAGCAACAAGAATTATGAATTATGAATTATGAATTTTAGGAAATAGATTTCAAATAGTAAAGAACTAATTAATACCGTGGAAGATGCTGGTGAAAATAAAATGTTAAATATTGAGGAGAATGAGTCTATTAAAACGTTGGGCCTTCAGTGGGAACCTGTCAAAGACGAATTTAAATTTTCTGTGAAAAATAATAAGAAGATAAATAAAAGATTAGTACTATCGACGCTAGCAAGAATATGATCCATTGGGTTGGTTATCTCCAGTTACTATAGTCGGGAAATTATTTATGCAAAAGCTTTGGTTAGAGGAAAAAGATTGGGATCAAGAAACATCTATTAATGACGTTAACGAGTGGAAATTTTACGTTGAAAATTTAAAAACTTTGGAAAGCATAAGGATTCCAAGGTGGATTAGGACACAATTAAATTTACCAATGCAACTTCACGGTTTCGCCGATGCACCCGAAAAAGCGTATGCAGCAGTCGCTTTGGCAAAAGTAGGAAGCACAGTCACCTTAATAGCAAGTTAGAGTAAAGTAAATCCCAAGAAAAACAGAAAAACAATTCCCAAACTAGAGCTTTGTGCGGCCCATCTACTAAGTAAATTAATGCTTAGAACAAAAGAATCTATTCCTAACATAACGGAATGTTTCTTTGAGTGATTCTACCATCACCCTTGCTTGGATTAAAAACGGGAACTGTAAAGATACATTTATTAGACGTAGAGCTGACGATATTAAGAAATTGATAAACACAGAATGGAGCCATGTAAGGTCTGAAAATAACCCGGCAGACATTGCCTCCAGAGGCATTTGTCCTACCAAGTTAAAAGACTGCTTAATTTGGTGGAATGGGCCAAAATGGCTTTCAGAACCTAAAGGAAATTGGCCCAAGCTACAAATAGATGACGACATAATAGTAAGTACTATTGTCACAAACACAGAAAATAGTATGTCCAAATTACTTGATAAATATTCAAGCTTTTAAAAACTAGAACGTACTGTAGCATATGTTCAAAAATTCATTGGAATAAAAGTTAAAAAGGCTTTACATATAAATTTTTTAACAGTAAAGGAAATAAAAACAGGTAAATTATTAATTATTAAAAAACAGCAGGAACGACAATTTGTGGTCGAAATTTCTAGTTTACAAAGCGGTAAAGAAATAGAGTCAAAGAGTAAAATATTAGGGTTAAATCCATTTGGTAGGTGATAGACTACAGAATTCAGATATGCGATTTGATGTCAAGCACCCGATCATATTAGATAAATGCCACATATCTGAGTTATTGATTAAAAGCGCACATAAAGAGACATTGCATGGTGGAATTAACCTAAAGAGAAAACATATCTAAAGGAATTACTGAATATTCAGACTTGTAGATTCACTAAAGAAAATTCTAAGAGAATGTGTCACCTGTGCGAGATATCGAGATATCAATGCACAGGTAAGCAAATAATGGGGAACCTTCCCGAGTATAGGGTAAATGTATCGTATCCCTTCATAAACACAGGGATAGACTATGCAGGTCCATATCACATAAGGTGTTTAAAAAATCGAGGGCAAAAAACATTTAAGGGTTATATCTCGGTATTTGTTTGTATGGCAACAAAGGCAATTCACTTAGAAGTAGTCAGTGATTTAACATCCGATGCTTTCTTAGCAGCATTACAGAGATTTATGTCAAGAAGGGGAACATGT